>APFE030272658.1:9750-19917 GCA_000404065.3 Pinus taeda | reverse complement strand
AACAATAAAGAATACAAGTAGGAACAACTTAAATTGTTTCTCTATTTTATTAATCATGGTAGCTTCAACTTTCAGTTTTATAAAATATTGGCTTCAAACAACGAGAAGCTCTATCTTGCTAAATTTTTAGATAAAGCTAATGGAGCACTAAGCCCAACACTTCTCCAACACCAAGTGGAATGAGCACCAACCCCTGAAAGCAACTTCAACTTGCAAAGGAACACAGAAGTCCCTTTTTCATCCATTTTCATACTAGTAACAATGATCATATTTCCTTCTTTTCAAAACGTTTTTTTTCTGAACACAAATTCATCTATCACCTTCACCAACCACGAACAAATACCTTGCCGCAACACAAACTCTGTCTTAGAAACTCTCAAAAGAAATTTTAAAATTCTTCTTGTCAAGGGTTGTTTATATAAGTTTTCCTTTCTTGTTATTTTTTCCTTTGTTGGTCTTCTAGACTTCCACTTAGTTGTCATGCTAGTCATCCTTAGCTTAATGTGACATTTGTTTCCCTTTTGGCCACTAAAATAGCTTATTTCTGATAATTATTTTCTATAATTAACACAGAGTTTAGCAATCTACGCCTAACTATGTTTTAACTGGCATAACATTGTAGTTATGTCATTTATATAAAAGAACACCCTCTACATTGCTCCTTTTACCTTTTTCTATCATAGAAACAATCTACACAACCGTTTTCTTAACCCCTTGGGGTGAAGTCCTTTTGAACTTTGTTGAGATGTTTTTCCCCTTTGTAAACAACTCTCCAATGTTGGTCATAGTCATAAGATGTTGGAGCCCTCCCTGAGCTATTTCCTTTGTATTTTTCTATTTCTTTTATGGTCCCACCTCTACGCGAGGTGAAAAAGATCCAACACCAAGGCCAATGCTTACCTTGGCCTAGAGCTTTCATAACTCTATACACTATATTCCCTTGATTTCTTCGTGAAATCGACGAGGGCTTAGGCTTACCCCTGAGCTGCCTCCATCCTGGTGTTTTCATTTTTTTTTCTTTTTTGAACACGTTGGGGATCTTTCACCAGCATAGGTTATCCTATGGGGATGGATTCTCACTCATGTTTTTTTTTTTTTTTTAAGTTGTTGTTGCACCATGTCACATGCCAACATGTCTTGGCCCCTCCATCTCCTGGTGTTATAACTTCATGATCCTTCCATAACTCGTTAGGGACTAAAATCGAGGATGACCTCACTCATTACATGTGTCGACCTATGTGAGGTCCACATGTCCACTAGATATGGACCATTCAAGTACCTGAAAATGCTAAAATTTCATACCACCTTCCCACCTTTGATTGGGCCGCGTCATGATGATGTCATGAGCCCACATCATCTCCTGCGGGCCAATATGATTCTACCTCCTATCTGTATCTGTGAGGAGAGAGAAAACACCTCTGCATTGCTATTTTGTAGCCAAAATCCTTTTTAATTTGATTTTTGGCCTCGATGGAATATTCTTTATTTCTCTTTGCAAAACCTCTAGGTTATTCCTTTCAGGCTCCGATGCGTAGGCTAAGCTGGCAGAGTTAGACTCTAACTATCTCGTTTTCATTGGTCCACGCTTATGTTTTCATGGCCTGACATTTCCTTCACGACACCATACTTTGTGTTCCCTTCACACATCTCCAAGGTACTCCCACTGAAGTGATATCATCGAGTAGGCTCCATCTGCTCAATCCCCATTAGGTAGCGCATAGCTCCCTACCAAGTTGTCCAAAATTCATCCACCCACTCACTTAGACCTAGGCACTCCAAAATAACATGTGTGGTGAGCTACCGTCAGGTTATGATGGTTGTGGAATCCTACTTAATCCAATGTGTTTCCCCTCTAATGCTTTCTAGTATTTCCGTCGTAGCCCAGAGAAGTATATCTTGGGAGCCATACTTTCCCACCAAGTGAAATCCTCCAGGGTAAATCCTTTAGGGTAATTCCTTCAATCTAGCTTGTGAAGTCGGCTCCACATATTTTGATCCATTCTAATCAAATGTTGTTTTGTTGCCACTTTGGCATCCACAGGAGCTCGAAGGTCTCGCTTAGAGGCTCCATTATTCCTCATTTGGAAAAAATCCAAGCTTAGCTACGTGCCAAGATCTCCACCACTTTTAACTTTTTGTAAGGGACTTTGAGTGTCATAGATCATTAAGTGGCTCTATCTTACAATCTAGGAAGCCGTTGTGGGACTTCCACATACTATTAGAAATATTTATCCGATCTCTATCCATCTGTGGGGTTCTGGCCTTCTCTTGAGCTGAAATGGGGATAGAAAATTTGATCCAAACTCTCTGCTGCCAATTTATCATCCTCTCCATCATGTTGCCTCTTTTGACACATGTGTTGCTTTGCCACTTCCATTAGTGTATCTCCATCACCTAGTTGCCATGATTGACAAGATATCCCAACAACAATAAATTTCTTAAAAATCACACTCGACTCCATGAATTATTATGTGGATTCAATAAAATCCTTTCAATCCATAAGGATAGAATGAAATAATGACTCAAAGCAAATAATTGGTAAAGTTAGGGGACTTCTAAATAAAATGGTTGTATGAATAATTGTGTCCCCAAGTTGAAGCTCAAGTGATATGGACTAAATTGATTCATTAAAAACATATGTGATATGGAAAAGTATCTTATAAAGTAAGTTATGGGTTTTTTTCACGTGACATTGATAAACCATGGTATTGAACCATTGTATTCTAACAAAGTTTATTTACATAAAGAATCTCTAAGGTAAAGTGAGGGTAAATTTTCATGGTTAAGAATCTTGTTCCATGTTTTCATTAAATTTATATATGTTTAACTTATATACCATTATAGATACATTTTAGTCATATATGTAGCATGAGGAGAGAGGGATTTGATCCCTTACAAACCACATTTAGAGGGCAAAAATTGCAAAAAAAAAAAAAAAAAAATGCATCCCTCATCTCAATGAGTTTTTATTGGCTCTATTTTTATGTGTAATTTTCCTTTGTTTAAGTTGTATTTTTGAATGTTATATAGATTATTTAGGTTAAACTTGTAAGTCGCAAAAAATATTAGTTATATTTAAGGGAAATTTGACGAAAAATAAATTTATGGAAGGACGAAAATGTAAAGTAGTAAACTCAATTGCTTGATATGGTATATTCATGTGTTTTTCCCGGTGAGATTTAAGATGTTAATTTTGACATGTGAGATGTGA
This sequence comes from Pinus taeda, assembly GCA_000404065.3. Lineage (NCBI taxonomy): Eukaryota > Viridiplantae > Streptophyta > Pinopsida > Pinales > Pinaceae > Pinus > Pinus taeda. The sequence continues at coordinate 16,706 of APFE030272658.1, read as the reverse complement.
GATATTTTTTAAATTCATTTTTTTTTATATTGTAAATTTTCTATTAATAAAATTACAAACAATTCTTTAGATAAAAGAAAGTATAATATCCATACCACATTAAAATGTATAACACATAAATAGAAATTATAAATTAACATCTATTTTACAATATAAAGTAAAATAACAATTGTATAACCATCTTTAAATTGAATTAATAAGCCAATAAAAAACTAATATTTTCATTATAAGAAGAATTTTAGCCATGAATATTACCATGGATAATATTAACTTTTAAATGTGTTTTTTTATAATAACATGTCGTAATACCCAGAAGAGAAATATAGAGAGGCAGAGGGAGAGAGGGAGAGGAGGGAGATATAGACCACTATATCATTATTTACCCATGGAAATTTGTCTCTCGATAAAAGGGCTCCGCATACTGGATTTTCCACATCCTCACATCTTTGGTTTTCCTTGTAGGAGTCAGCCTTCCAACGCCATAGAGAACCAGTTGTAATTGTGACAGATGAGGGTCTGTGCCCATCACCCTTTCCATTCGCACCACCACCTCTGGGCTCTTCATTTCTCTCATAAATTCCTCAAAAAACGAAGATTTCTCTAATTTTTCCCTAACGAGTTCTATATTTTTGGTTATTTCCTAAACTTTCAAATTGAATTCTAATTGAACTCGTAAATTTATTTCTATTTCTAGGTGTATTCATTAATGTTGAGATTTTCCGTTTCATTAAAATAGGCAAAAATCTCAGTGTGTGACAACAATAGGAATTTGTTGCTAGATTAGCTCCAGGCTGTCGGGAGAGAGTTAATGCATCCTATATTTGATGTGAAAGGATTTATGAGGCAGTTAGATTCTCTTAGCTATAAAACAGGTATCCATAAGGATTTTTTTTGGGTGAGAGAGTTTGTGAGGAACTTGATTAATTTTGTAATCTCTTGTTTGATTAATAAAGATTGCGGATGCCTATGTTTGGTGGATGTAGCCCGGGTTGGTTGGGTGAACCACGTTAATCTGCTGTCTCATGTGCATGTTTATATTTTTTGTGCATTGTTTTATTTGCCTGTTGCACATATATGCCTCTAACAAATTGTATCAGAGCATGTTTGAGGCGTGGCACAGCGGAGGAGTGGTGTAATTTGGAAATGGCAGGTGCCAATCTACCTGCACGCTAAGGACTAAAACTGCGTGGAGATCGTTTCTACAACCTGCGTAGAGGTCGTGTTTCCAACCTACGTTGCTGGACGCATGTAATGTGTGTTTTCTTTTTGTACCGAGTTTTATGCGTGGTATTCACATGGGCTTCTGCTCAGCATTGGATGTTGCTTGTGCGTTGCGTACCTGTTGGTGCCTTGCTAGAGAGCTGTGTGGACCTGCGCGTATACATTTATAAACCCGTGAGAACCATTAATTGCTGTGGAGACTGCTGGCGTATGACAAACCTGTGCGTATTACAAACTTGTGTGAAGTTAGTGAAAACCTGTGTATTACAACTTTGTGCTGGTGCGGTTTTGCTACGTAAGGTGCGTTTTTCTAAAATAAACGCTAGTTGCATGCGTATACCAAAGAAGGTTGGGCCTGCACTGAGTGGAGGTATTTAATTCATTGTTACGTGGAGGTGGTATTCAATTTATTGCTGGTGCATTGTTGGAGCGCTGGTGCGTGGAGCGCTGGTGCCTGTAATGCGTGGTGCTGGCAGCGTGCGTGGTTTGCATGCTAGTGGTGCGTGTTGGTGGTTCGTGGCAGCAGCAAAAATGCATCGCTTTACCTCTTATGGCCATGATGTGGAGTGATTGAGGGGCGCATGTAATTCCTCGTGCTGGTGCTTGGTGCTGGTGCCTGTAATGCGTGGTGTTGGTATGTGTAATGCGTGGTTTTGCGCTAAGTTTGCTGGTAACCTTTGATACTTGGACCTGGTGCATTGCGCTGGTAACATATTTTTTTAAGAGCGTATTCTTTATTTTGAGTGTTTTATTTTGGCATTGGCGTGAAATTTGCACAACAAAATGAAAATTGATTGTTTTTTCAAAGCAAAGCCAATGTACTATCGACATAGGTATTTCTTTTGAGACTAACTTATGTTATTTAAAGATCAAAGATAAATCTAGAAATTGTTTAGTTGGAGCACGAATTTGAAGTGTTTCTTAAAATTAAGATATACACTGTTTTTTTAATTTCTGATCTTTAATAGTTGGATTTTGGAGATTATTGTGTTTTTTGGCTGATACAAAAATGGCAAAAACTCAGAGTGCCCAGTTTGAAATTGAGAAGTTTAATGGCAAAAATAATTTCGAGATCTGGAAGGTGAAGATGTACGATTTTCTTGTCCAACATGGTGTGGCAAAGGCGTTGTTGGGAAAATCCAAATAGCCTTACAACATCACAGGTAATGAGTGGGCCGAGATGGATGAAAGAGCAATAAATGCTATTCGACTGTGTCTGGCAGATGATGTCCTGTTTAATACAGTGTTGGAGACAACAGCTGCTGGTTTGTGGACGAAACTCGAGAAACTGTACATGACCAAATGCTTAACCAATAGGATTCTCCTGAAACGACAATTGTACAGTTTGCGAATGAAGGAAGGTACATCGATTGCTGATCATTTAAATGCTTTTAATAATCTTCTTGTGCAATTACAAAGTATAGAAGTAAAAATTCAATCCGAGGATAAAGCTATTACTTTATTGTGCTCGTTGCCCGAGCCATGGGATCATTTTGTTACTTCTATAAGTCTTAGTTCATCAGAAACTATTGAGTTTCATGATGTAGTTGCATCTTTATTATCGGAAGAAACAAGGAGAAGGTTGCATTCTGAAACCTCTACATAAGAAGCTATGATGGTTACAGGTCGTTCGAAAGAAATATGCTCCAGGAGGCCGAACGAATCACGTTCAAAGTCGAAAGGGAAGAAGAGTAAGCTAAAGTGTTGGTTTTGTGGCAAATCAGGGCATTTAAATAAGGACTGATGGAAGCGACAACATCAAACTTCTAAAGAAGATTCTTCGACAGAGAAGAAGGAGGCAAATATGACAGATACAGGTTCGACATCTAGTTTAGGTATGAGTCATCAAGTATTATCAGTTAATGTGTCAAATCATGATCAACATTGGTTGTTAGATTCCGGTGCATCAAGCCACATGTGTATCCATAAATAATGGTTTAAGACATATAAATCAATTAATGATGGAGTTGTGTACATGGGTTATGATGTAACATGTAATATTGTGGGGATTGGGAGTATACAACTACAAATGTTTGATGGGACAACTAGAATATTAACTGATGTTAGGCATGTACCAAATTTAAGGAAACATTTGATTTCATTAGGAGCACTTGATTCAAATGGATATAAAACTGTAATTCAAGGTGGAGTAATGAAAATTTACAAAGGTATTTTACTAGTTATGAAAGCTAAGAAGGTAGGAAATCTATTTTAGTTAGAAGGAGGTACAATGTCAGATTTTGTGTCTACAGTGTCTGAATATGACAGTAATTCCATTCACTTATGGCATCAAAGATTAGGGCATATGAGTGAAAGAGGGTTGAAAATTTTGGCTGATCGCAAGTTACTTCCAAATCTAAAGTCTGGAAAGTTAGATTTCTGTAAGCATTGTCTGTTTGGAAAGCAAAGTAAACAAAAGTTAGAAACATGCAAACATACTAGTAAAGGAATACTTGATTATATCCATTCAGATGTCTGGGGTCCAACCCTTACAAGCTCATATGGTGGCTCGTCATATTTTGTATCGTTTATTGATGACTTTTCTAGGAAAGTGTGGGTCTACATGTTGAAAAGGAAGTCTGATTTTTTTTCAGTTTTCAAGCAGTTTATAGCATTGGTAGAAAACAACAGTGGTAGAAAAATAAAGTGTTTAAGAACTGACAATTACTCCTCAGCAAAATGGAGTTGCTGAACACGTGAATAGGACTCTTCTAGAGAGAGCAAGGAGTATGCTGAGTAATGTCGGGTTGCAAAAGGAGTTGTGGACGGAAGCAGCAGCAACAACTTGTTATGTGATAAACCGATCTCCATCCACGACGATAGGCTGCAAGATTCCGCAAGAGGTATGGAAAGGACACCCTTGTGACTATTCTAAACTCAGAGTGTTTGGTTGTGATGCATATGCTCTAGTGCCTAAACATCAACAAACTAAATTAGATCCAAAGTCTAAAAGGTATATCTTTGTCGGGTATGGTGTTGGAACAAAGGGATATAGATTGTAGGATACTACTACCCGCAAAATCATCATCAACGAAGATGCAAAGTATAATGAATCCTCTCTTGTATAGTTAGATGTAGATAGTAGATTGAAACAAAATGATGTATCTCACTTCCAGCACATTCAGTTTGATATCATTTCTAATGGTAGTCATGATGACCATAGTTCAGATACTAGTCATGAACAGGTTTCAAAATCAGAACATGAACAGGGTTCAGGTATAGATCATGAATAGGTCTCAGATATTGATCATCAAGAAGTTCCTACAGATGGTAGTCAGCCAATCGAGGAAGCGCCAGAAACATTCTTAAGGAGGTCGACAAGAATCAAATGGCCACCAAGAAGGTATGATGATTATGTTACTTCAGTTACATTTACTGCTAATGACAATGAACCTCTGTGCTATCAGGAAGCAATAGAAGGTTCGAAAAGTGACAAGTCGAAAGTAGCCATGAACGACGAAATGATGGCCTTAGGTAAGAATGGCACATGGGATCTGGTTGAGCTTCCGAAAGACAGGAAAACTGTGGGGTGTAAATGGATTTCAAGCTGAAACAGGGTGTGAATGATACGGAAGATAGGTACAAAGTGAGGCTAGTTGCAAAAGGGTTTTCTTAGAAAGCCGACATTGACTTTCATGAGATTTTTTCACCAGTGGTTAAAATTGTTTCAATTAGAATTGTGTTAGCATTAGTGGCTTTGCTTGATTTAGAGTTGCAGCAATTAGATGTTAAAACTGCATTTCTACATGGAGACTTAGATGAGGAAATATATATGGAACAACCGGAAGGGTTTGTTCAACATCGCAATGAGAAATTTGTCTACAGGCTCAAGAAGTCATTATATGGCTTGAAGCAGTCACCTCGGCAGTGGTATAAGAAGTTTGATTCTTTCATGTTGAGTCAGAAATATGTTAGAAGTGAATATGATCATTGTGTTTATTTCAAACAGTTGAATAATGGGCATATTCATTATCTTAGTATTGTATGTTGACGATATGCTTTTAGCAAGCAAAAGCATAGAAGAAATCAACAGGTTGAAGGCTCATATGGCAAGGACATTTGATATGAAAGATCTAGGAGCAGTAAGACAGATTTTGGGCATGGAGATTTTCAGAGAGAGGAAAAATGGTAAGATATGGCTATCACAACATAAGTATATTGAGAAAATACTTTTGAGATTTGGTATGAATAATGTGAAGCCTATGTTAGTCCCTTTTGCTTCCCATTTTAGGCTTTCTTCGAGTTTATGTCCTAATACAGATGAAGAAAAAGATTATATGTCTCGAATTCCATATGCCAATGTAGTAGGATGCTTAATGTATGCAATGGTTTATACTCGACCAAATATTTCACATGGAGTTGGGGTTGTCAGCAGGTATATGGAAAATCCGGTAAAGAACACTGGTCAGCAGTGAAATGGGTGCTTCGATATTTGAGAGGCACAAGTAGTTATTGTATTACTTACAATAAGAGTAGTGAATTTGTTTGCGAATATTTTGATTCCGATTTTGCAGGTGATTTGGATAAGAGAGGGTCAACTTCAGGGTACGTCTTTACTCTTGCAGGTGGAGATATCAGTTGGATGTCAAAGCTACAGAATGTTGTTGCTTTATCCACAACTGAAGCAGAATACATTGCTGCTTCTCATGCTTGCAAAGAAGAAATTTGGTTGAAAGGTTTGTTTAGTGAATTTGGTAGGTTGCAGAACAACATCAATTTATTTTGTGTCAGTCAAAGTGCAATACATTTCGCTAAGAATTCGGCCTATCATAGTAAATCAAAGCATATACCGATCAAGTACCATTTTGTAAGACAAGTTATCATTGAAATGGGAGTCTCTCTTGAAAAGGTGCATACAAAGGAGAATTGTGTAGACATGTTCACGAAACCAGTTTTGTTAAAGAAGCTACTTTGGTGTTTGGCTTCTCTTGGCTTGCAGAAAAGATAAAATAATAAACAAACAGGGTATCAGGCTAATTGTTGTCAAGGGGGAGATTGTTTAGATTTTCTGTTTCATTAAAATAGGAAAAAATCTCAGTGTGTGACAACAATAGGAATTTGTTGCTAGATTAGCTCCAGGCTGTTGGGAGAGAGTTAATGCATCCAAAATTTGATGTGAGAGGATTTATGAGGCAGTTAGATTCTCCTAGCTATAAAACAGGTATCCATACGGATTGTTTTTGGGTGAGAGAGTTTGTGAGGAACTTGATTAATTTTGTAATCTCATGTTTGATTAATAAAGATTTTTGATGCCTATGTTTGGTGGACGTAGCCCAGATTGGTTGGGTGAACCATGTTAATCTGTTGTCTCTTGTGCATGATTATATTTGTTGTATATTGTTTTATTTGTCTGCTGCACATATCTGCCTCTAACAATTAAACTCTTTATTATAATATGGGAAACACTTATAGTAAGGGAGTTGTAATATATTGATAATCTCCTCAACTTTTGCATTCATTTCTGCGTGAGGTCCACTCTCCATGATAACTAACCCAAACTCGTAGGTCCAGAATGAGATATCGTGTAATGTGTAATCTACCATGAGATGTTCTATTAATGTATTTATAAGTATCATTTGGTAACGTTATTCGTGGTGTCTCTTCTTTAACCACAAACAAAATATTGCCCGCTACAATTTTCTTTTTAAAGTATTTTGCGCATGCACCTATGTTGATGTATCCATTTTTAAAAGTAATTTTTTCTCATTTTAATTTATTTTATTATTATTATTTTT
>APFE030272655.1:39480-59021 GCA_000404065.3 Pinus taeda | reverse complement strand
CTCTGCTCTACTCTATCCTAGCCTACTCTACTATACTTTAGCTTACTCTAGCCTAGCCGATATGATCTTTCCCTAGCCTAGCCTAGATCTTAGGCTAGCCTAGCTTAGCCTACTCTACTCTACTCTACTCTAGCTTACTCTAGCCTAGCGTATATGATCTTTGCCTAGCCTACTCTACTATATCCTAGCCTACTCTACTTTACTCTGCTCTACTCTACTCTAGCCTATCCTAGCATAGCCTAGCCTAGCCTACTCTACTCTATTTTACTCTACTCTACCCTACTCTACTCTACTTTACTCTAGCCTACTCTACTCTGCTCTACTCTACTTTACTCTAACCTAGCCTACTCTACTCTACTTTACTCTAGCCTACTCTACTCTGCTCTACTCTACTTTACTCTAACCTAGCCTACTCTACTCTACTTTACTCTAGCCTACTCTACTCTACTCTACTCTACTTTACTCTAACCTAGCCTGCTCTACTCTACTCTAGCCTACTCTACTATACTCTAGCCTAGCCTAGCCTACTCTAGCCTAACCTAGCCTACTATAGCCTATCAAATCTTAGCCTAGCCTAGCCTACTACTCTACTCTACTCTAGCCTAGCCTAGCCTAGTCTACTCTACTGAACTATACTCTATTCTAGCCTAGCCTAGCCTAGCATACACTACCCTACCCTACCCTACCCTTGCACTCTAAAATATAAAAGTATAATTGTATGAAGTAAAAACATAGTTCAAAATCCTTTGGAAATAACTAGTTTTCTCAATTAAGTAGTTAGAGAAATTAATTTCTGATTACATATGAATGAAAAGCATAGAATATAAATAGAATTTAGACCCTCAACACGGCTTCAATAATTTTATAAAATTCCTTTCCGTACGTGGCACTCTAAAATATAAAATTATAATTGTATGAAGTAAAAACATAGTTCAAAATAATTTGGAAATAACTAGTTATCTCAATTAAGTAGTTAGAGAAATTATTTTTTTATTACATATAAATGAAAAGCATAGAATATAAATAGAATTTAGAGCCTCAACCCGGCTTCAATAATTTTATGAAATTCCCTTACCTTCCCTAGCACTCTAAAATATAAAAGTATAATTGTATGAAGTAAAAACATAGTTCAAAATCATTTGGAAATAACTAGTTATCTCAATTATGTAGTTAGAGAAATTAATTTTTTATTACATATCAATGAAAAGACTAAAATATAAATAGAATATAAAGCCTCAATGCTCCGTCAATAATTTTATAAAATTCCCTTTTATGTTTATTTGTTTATTGTTGAATTTAAATTAAGAATATTTTCTATTTTTTTTAAATATTTTGAAATTAGATAATAAAAAATAAAGTAAATTTTTGGCTCCAATTTTATAAGAACACAATAATGTAAGTAAAATATCAAAACGCAAATGGAAAGTCATAAGTTTAAGATTAAAATGCCATTTACTATTTAGGTTGACTCTATAAACTTACACACAGAAGCTATTCACAGTGAAAGCGTGCCACCTACTTTACATTCCATACCTTTCCATTCTCACCGAAGAACATCAACAAATTATGTACATCAATAGCAATTGCTGTGCATGTATGTATCACAGTCAAACATGATAAATATTCAGTTCTAATCTCTTTAGATTAGCCCTTGTGTATCACTTTTAAAACTAACACAGAATGAAACGCTCATAAAACCTATAACATAAAATAAGTTTTATAAAACTAACTTAAAATAACTTCATTACTAGTAATAAACGCATAAAATACTCTCATATAAAAGTAACAAAAAATAGAAATTATTAAAATTAAATTATGGGAATATTCTTCTGAAAGGAAATTTTGATTGAAGTGATCATCATTTAACCTAACATTGCTTTTTTTAATGTAGGGAAACTCTAGCAGCCTAAAAATACCAGGAGTCATCTATTGAAGTGGAGGAATTGCCTGAATCTCCAAAATTGATTAGAATCTGGGCAAAAAAATTTCAAAAAATCTTGTAGAGGTAGTGTTTGAATCATATTTTTGGTGGTGGAAATGGATTCAACACCATCTAGGACACTTACAATTTTAAAGTTAAACAACTATAACTTAGATTTACAAAAATCCTTACCAGATTTTCTCTAAATATGACTGGAATTTCCATAACTTTCCAGGCAATTCGTCTGGCTGGTTAGACTACGGCAAAAGACCACAACAAATAATAAATTACTAATTTTTGTTAGTTTTATACTTATTTTCTAGAATGTTGATTACATTTGAAAAGTCCAGGATTTCAATCAGTCGGCCCCATCGAGTGCCTAAGGTCCTTGTCCTTTATGTTCACAAGATTGCGAGTTCGAAACCTGCGCAGAGCTCTAAGGTAAAATTCACAGTCAGTATGCGGGAAGAGTTCTACAAGCAATAGGTCTATGAACTATGCGGTGAATTTATGAATGACAAGCTCTACAGATCAGATGAGATGGGCACCCAAAGGCACTGAGCTCATTTCCAATATGCGCATCTTGCTAGGGCCATGAGGCATTAGTGTATCTTCACAAAGACGTTGCAACGTTTTGTGCATAGAATGGGAGCAACGCGACATGCACAGAGACATGAAGGCGAGCAATATGTTGGTGGATGCAGAGCTCAGTGAAGGCGAGCAATATGTTGGTCAATGTGGAGCTCAATGGCTGACATGGGGACTTCAACCTTGCTCACCTATACGAGTACAGGAAAAATCCTCAGACAGACAAGCTCGTCAACACTTCAAGGTGCCTTATATCTGAGCTCAGCGTGCTAGAAAGGCAACCACAAACTCCGATGTGTACAACTATGTTGCTCTACTTATAGAAGGAGGCCCATTGAGCCCAGTCGGTCTTCATAAGAGCGTGATTTTGTAGAAATGGGTTTGGGGATTTGAAGAGGACAGGATCATTTTGGAGGTCGTGGATCAAAGGCTTCGTGGTGAATATGTGGTCAAAGAGATGGAAACTGTGTTCAAGTTGGGTAAGTTTTAACGACCTACATCCAAGTTTGAAATAAGGTGACATATGGCCAAGGGCATTCTCTAAAAGAGTGAATTATTTGGCAACACGTAACGTAACTACTAGATGCTAGATCTTTTAAGAAAAAAGAAGCTAGAACTAAACTATTTGAATAAACACTTAAATAAAAGTTTTAAATGATTTTTAAAATGTTTGAATTTTTTTTAGTTTTGAGAATTTTGTGTTATTGTTTTCTCAATTCGCGTCTTTAAATTTCTCCAAAAAAATTGAAGCATTATTCTTAAGAGAAAGTAGATGAAAAATATCATATGAATTATAAAATTTCAAACCCATATGCCATTGGATAGAATATTCCTTCATCAATCCAAAATGATTCAATCCACAACCTAAGGAAAAAAATTTCCCTAATTTTACTAGGGTACAAAAGGCTCTTGCAAAAAAATTTGCATAAGGGGTACTAGAAATGTGTATTTTAAGACCTTTAAAGCTCAATCGAGTGCCTAAATTTTCAAAACAAATATATTGATAAATATATTTTCTTAGGGCTAAAGAAAATTGATCGACCACTTACAAATGTATCGATTGGGAGGCTAAACTACTTGATCTAGTGCTCTTTTGTTTGTACCTAAACACTCCCTCTCTCGCCAAAATATGAAACCTTGATCCATGTTATTCATCAGCTGTACATCATAGAATCTTTCTTCCATTGATAGCGCATGATCATAACGCTCCATGATCATAACAGAAAAGCATTCCATGGAACCCATTGCTCTGAGTTAGTCACTAAAAAAATTGGTAATGTGCATGCATGACAGTGTTTATAAAGAGGATTATGGAAAGGCATATAGACAATGACATATAAAACTTATTTCTACTCTATTTTTTCATGTCAAAGTAGGTATGGATAGAATATTCAATTAGAAATTATTGCTAAAGTTAGAAAAGATTGAAAACACAAAAAATAAACCTAAAACCCTAAACCTTAAGCCCCCAAACCATAAAAACTAAACCCTAATCATTTTATTACATTTTAAAAAGAATTATAAACTGTTATTTAAGTGTTTATTAAAAGAATTTGCTGAAGTGTTATAAATCCTAAACCATAAACCCTAAAACCTAAACCCTAAACCTGAAACCCTAAATCCCAAACCGTAAACCCCGAATGGTAAAACCTAAAGATTAAGAATTTTATAACATTTTAAAAAGTGTTCAGTAACTTTTATTTAAGTGTTTATTAAAATAATTTACTAAAGTGTTATAGAACCTAAACCCTAAACCCCAAACCCTAAACCCTATATCCTAATGCTTAAAACATAAAGGATAAACCCTAAAATCATTTACTAAGGTCTTAAAAACCCTAAACCCTAGACCCTAAAGCTTGAAAGCATTTACTAAGGTCTTATAAACTATAAACCCTAAACTCCAAAACCTAAACCTTAAACCCTAAGCCCTAAATTCCAAACCATAAAACCTAAGGATTTTATAACATTTAAAAAGTGTTTTGCAACTTTTATTTAAGTTTTTATTAAAACAATTTACTAAAGTTCTATAAACCATAAACCCCTAATCCCTAAACCCTTAACCTTAAACCCCAAACCCTAAACCCTAAAAACCCCCAAAAATCCTAAACCCAGAAAACCATTTTTTAACTTTTTTTATAAGTGTTAATTAAAAGAATTTATTAAATCATTATAAACCATAAACCCTAAACCCTAATACCCACACCCCCAACCTAAACGATAAACCCTAAACCATAAGCATTTTATAACATTTTAAACCCCAAACCCTAAATCCTAAGTATTTTATAACATTTTAACAAGTGTTCGTAACTTTTTTTAAGTGTTTATTTAAAGAATTTAATAAATTGTTATAAACCCTAAACCCTAAGCATTTTATTTCAATTTAGAAATCATTTTGTAACATTTTAAAACCATAAACCCTAAACATTTTATAACATTTTAATAAGCGTTTTGTAATTTTTTAATTTTTTTTTATTAAAAGCATTTACTAAAGTGTTATAAACACTAAACCCTAAAACCTACACCCTAATAATTTTATAAAATTTTAGCAAGTGTTTTGTAACTTTCTTCTAAATGTTTATTAAAAGGATTTACTAAAGTTTTATAAACCATAAACCCTAAACTCTAAACCCTAAACATTTTATAACATTTTAAACCCTAAACACTGAGCATTTTATTACATTTTAAAGAGTGTTTTATAACCTTTTCTTAAGTGGTTATTAAAAGAACTTATTGAAGTGTTATAAGACCTAAACCTTAAACCCTAAACACTAAGCATTTTATAACATTTTAAAAAGTGTTTTGTAACTTTTTTTAAGTGTTTATAAAAAGAATTTACTAAATTCCTGTGAACCATAAGCCCTAAACCTTAAACATCTTATAAGATTTTAAACCATAAACCTAAACCCTAAGCGTTCAATGACATTTTAACATGATTTTTGTAAAAAATTGTGAAGTGTTTATCAAAAGAATTTACTAAAATGTTATAAACCCTAAATCCTAAACATTAAGCATTTTATAACATTTTAAACCCAAAACCCTAAATCCTAAATCCTAAACTCTAAACCCTATGTATTTTATAACATTTTAACAAGCATTTTCTTACTTTTATTAAAGTGTTTATTAAAAGCATTTACTAAAGAGTTATAAACTCTAAACCATCAACATTTTATAGAATTTTAAATCCTAAACCCTAAAGCCTAAGCATTTTTTAACATTTTAACAAGTGTTTTGTAAGCTTCTTTTATGTTCTTATTAACATAGTTTATTGAAGTTTTATAGTTCCCAAACCCTAAACCATATACCCTATCCCTAAACACTAAGAATTTTATAACGTTTTACAATACATTTTTGTAACTTTTTAAGTGTTTATTAAAAGCATTTAATAAAGTGTTATAACCCTAAACCTTAAATCCTATGCATTTTATAACATTTCAACAAGAATTTTGTAACTTTTATTTAAGTGTTTATTAAAATAATCTAATAAAGTGTTATAAACCCTAAACCCTAAACCCTAAACTCCAAACAACAAATCCTAAACCCTAAAACCTAAGCATTTTATGATGTATTAAAACTAATTTTGTAACTTTTATTTAGGTGTTTACTAAAATAATTTACTAAGGTGTTATAAAACCTAAACCCTAAACCCTAAACCCCAAACCCCAAACCTAACCCTAAACCCTAGACCCCAAACCCTGAACCCTAAACAATAAACCTAAACCCTAAACCCTATAAACTAAACCATAAATCGTAGCCATTTTATAACATTTTTAAAAGTGTTTTGTAACTTTTATTTGACTGTTTATTAAAATAATTTACTAAATTGTTATAAACCTTAAACCATACACCGTAAAACCTAAAATCCAAAACCTAAACCCTAAACCCTAAACCCCAAGGCCTAAACCCTAAACCATAAACCCTAAGAATTTTATAACAGTTTAAGAAGAATGTTGTAAATTTTATTTAATTGTTTATTAAAAGAATTTACTAAAGTAATATAAACCCTAAACCCTAAACCCGAAACTATGAACCCTAAACCCTAAACCCTAAGCGTTTTATAACATTTTAAAAAGTGTTTTGTAATTTTTATTTAAGTGCTTCTTAAAAGAATTTACTAAAGTGTTATAAACCCTCAACCCTAAACTGTAAACCACAAACCCTAAACCTTAAACCCTAAATTCTAAACATGAAACCATAAACCATAAACCCTAAACTCTAAACCCTAAACCCTAAATCCTAAATGCTATACCCTAATAATTTTATAACATTTTAGAAAACATAGTGTAACTTCTATTTAGTTGTTTATTAAAATCATTTACTAAAGTGTTATAAACCCTAAACCTTAAACTCTAAACACCAAACCCGAGACCATAAACCCTAAACCCTAAGCATTTTATAACATATTAAAAAAAATTCTAACTTTTATATAAGTGTCTATTAAGATTATTTACTAAAGTCTTATAAACCATAGACTCTTAACCCTAAACCCTAAGCAATTTATAACATTTTAAAAAGTGTTTTCTAACTTTTATTTAAGTGTTTATTATAAGAATTTACTAAAGTCTTATAAACCCTAAACCCTAAGAATTTTATAGCATTCCAAAAATAGTTCTATAACGTTTACTTATGTTTTTATCAAAATAATTTACTAAGGTTTTATAAACCCTAAACCATAAAAACTAAACCCTAAACTATAAACTCTAAACCGAAAAACCTAAACCCTAAATGGTAAACCCTAAGCCTTTTATAACATTTCAAAAAGTGTTGTGTAACTTTTATTTAAGTGTTTATTAAAATAATTTACTAATGTCTTATAAACCCTAAGCATTTCATAACATTTTAAAAAGTGTTTTGTAACTTTTTTTACATGTTTATTAAAAGAATTTACTAAAGTGTTGTAAACTTTCAACCCTAATCCCTAAAACCTAAACCCTAAAACCTAAAACATAATTAATATATAACATTTTAAAGAGTTTTTTGTAACTTTTATTTAAGTTTATATTAAAAACATTTGCTAAAGTGTTATAAACCCTAAACCCTAAACACTAAAGCCTAGGAATTTTATAACATTTTAAAAAATGTTTGTAACTTTTATTTAAGTGCTTATTAAAAGAATTTGCTAAAATGTTATAAACCCTAAATCCTAAACCCTAAACCCCAAACCATAATCCCTAAACAAAAAAGCCTAAGAATTTTATGAGTATCTATAATAAGGGAAGACCACATCTGGGTATATACATGAGATACCGTGACCTTTGTTTTTCCACCCTTCTTCATAAACCATTTTCCTTTTATTTATTTTTCTTCATAACTCCTCGAGGCTCCACGGGTTGAATTCATTATGTGTAATATGTAGCAGTGGATACCCCCTTAAGGTGGGATAGTTCATCCTTATACCCTAAACCCTAAACCCTAAACCCCAAACCCTAAAACATAAACCCTAAGCCCAAAATCCTAAACACTAAATCCTAAGCATTTTATAACATTTTAAAAAGTGTTTGTAACTTTTATTTAAGTCTTTATTAAAAAAATTACTAAGGTGTTATAAACCCGAAACCATGAACCCTAAACCCTAAACCCTAAACCCTAAACAGAAAATCTTAAAAATTAAACCCTAAGCATTATATAAAGTGTTATAAACCCTAAACCCTAGACTCTAAACCCTAAACCCTAAACTGTAAACCCTAAACCCTAAGTATTTTATAACATTTTAAAAAGTGTTTTGTAAATTTTATTTAAATGTTTATTAAAAGCATCTACTAAAGTGTTATAATCCCTAAACCCTAAACTCTAAACCCTAAACCCTAGACTTAAAACCCTAAACCCTAAACCCAAAATCCTGAACCCTAAACCTGCAACATTTTATAGCATTTTAAAAATGGGTTTGTAACTTTTATTTAAGTATTTATTAAAAGAATTTACTAATGTTTTACAAACCATAGACCATAAACCCTGAACCCTAAAACCTATAGCCTAAACCCTATACCCTAATTATTTTATAACATTTTGAAAAGTGTTTTGTAACTTTTATTTAAGTGTTTATTAAAAACATTTACTAAAGTTTTATAAACCTTAGAACCTAAACCTTAAACCCTAAAACCTAAACCCTAAGAATTTTATAAACCTTAAACACTCTACCCTAAAACCCAAACCCTAAGCCCTACACCCTAAACCCTAAACCCTAAGCCCTAAACCATAAACCCCAAACCCTAAAACCTAAACCATAAATGCTAAGCATTTTATAACATTTTAAAAAGCGTTTTGTAATTTTTATTTAGATGTTTATTAAAATATTTTACGAAAGTGTTCTAAACCCTAAATTCAAAACCCTAAATTCAATAGGCTAACAAAATATCCCCAATTCCACCATAAGCTTGAGAAGGATGAGGGGATATAATTTTACCCTTTTTAGACAGTGGAAAATAAGAAGAAAGCAAAGAAAAATTATACACGAGGCCATTTAAATTTTATATATATGTACATATCATGGAATGTTCTAAGAAGATTACAAATTAAGACTCCGAGTGTTCAAAACTAATTCAATCATGAACATATAATATGAATTGACAAAAAAAATTGATGGATCTTTAACTACAAGGCCAAAAATACCTAAAATATTTAGACTCAATTTCGTGAGAAGTGTTGGAGCATAAACAAGAAAAGGGTAAAATAGCAAAAAAGTGTAGAATTGCAATAATTTCTAGCATCATCTAATGGAGGAGAGGAAGTTAGGTCCCTGTCCTTTTCTCCTAGTTTTTTCTTAGTCTTCTTTTTTATATTTATTTTGTTTCCTTATTTATTTATGTAGGTATTGGTGTTCTTTTTTATAGTATTTTTTGTTGATTTATTCTTCATTATAGTTTTTTTTTCTCGATACTTCATGTTTTTTTATGTATGTTATGATTTATTGTTGACCCTATTTTATTTATTGGTTACTTTTCTTGAATATATATTATATATATATATATATATATATATATATATATATATATATATATATATAATAATATATAATATATTCTTTGATTGTGTATATTTTTGTTTTATTTTATTTATTTTTCCATTAATTTTTTATTCATTTATTTTATTTCATTAGGGTCTTGATTTTCTTTTTATAATATTTGGATTCTCTCCTTGTTAAGAGTTTGACTTTTTTTAATAAATTAATTTAAATATATTTTCAAAAAACTAGTAATATTTTGTTTAATAAATTAATTTAAATCTTATATTTCAAAAACTAGCATTTAATATAGATGTTACTTTATTATAGTTTTTAATAAATTAACAAACTGATATTATTATTTAAATATTATTTCTCAAAAATAGTCGTTTAATATAGCCGCTAATAATATTTGTTTCTAATATATTAATAAATTGATATCATAATTTAATTTTATCCCTTACTTGAAATTATGTCTCTACATTTCTCTCTATTTATGCCTTTTCCATGGTCTTCCTCTTCATTTGGTCCTCATGATGAACCACACTTGTTGGTTCAAAACACATCGACCAAAACTTTCTCTTATGTGATTTCTACCGAAAGAATTTGCTAAACTAAATTGGTGTGAATATCTCGACATAATATATGGGGAAATGTATGAATCATTGTATCTATTGTGATTGGCTTCTCAAGAGAATATAATATAAAGTAACACTTTGTTGGCTCTATGCTACATTATTTCTCTTCTTCCATTCCTATGTTTCTTATCTTCGTGTCATTTCTTGTTTTCCTTTATACTAGTAACTAATGGTCATTTTCTACTACATTAAAACAAGTATACATCATTTTTTTGGAATATTTTACTAAAATATAAAATATTGTAAAATATTTGTCGATCTTTCAATGAATCGTAAAATCTTGTAAAATATTAGTGAATTATTCACTTAATTATAAAATCTTGTAAATTATTGGTGAATCCCTCATTTAATATTTACATAAAGTTACTTTTCCTTCTTATGCATTGATTCTCTAATAGAAAAATAATTACCCATTTACTTCACTTCAAATAAACCAACATCTTTAGGATTTTGTGGTTCATCGCCATCTATAAGTTTTTCAACTCCTTGGTGTGTAACTATTATAGTGACTATTGTGTTTCCTTCTTCAATCAAAACTCTAATAATTGTTGATCAATACACAATTTTTTGAAATTACACAAAATTCACAATGAGATTGACTAAAAGACAAAATATATAATGAAATTTAATTTCCTATATGATAAAAAAATCAATTAAAACAATCTCATATAAAGCCACAATTTTCGAGTTTAAAAATACATCCCATGAAGAAAAATTTTCATTACTTAGTATAACATGTTACAAAATAAGTATCGTCAAAGGATTTCTACTTCGAAAGTGATAATACACTAAATAGTGTCTCATC
Source organism: Pinus taeda (assembly GCA_000404065.3). Classification (NCBI taxonomy): domain Eukaryota; kingdom Viridiplantae; phylum Streptophyta; class Pinopsida; order Pinales; family Pinaceae; genus Pinus; species Pinus taeda. The sequence continues at coordinate 48,132 of APFE030272655.1, read as the reverse complement.
CTCCACTAATTGCATGTATTTCTCCTTTAGCCTTTCCCTCAAAAGTATAATTTCATTAAAAGAATGTTTTCCCCATGATAATAGATCCCCTACAATCAACACCTAGGAAGCTAGAGCATAGGTGTTTTTTCGATACAAATATATCCAAGTGGAACATATTTCCCTTTCCTAATAAATATTTTGAAATAAAATACAAGATAAAGAGTGGATCCTTTAAAAAGTGAAGAAACTTAGGTCATGCCAAAAAGTGAACAGTAGATTAATTTTTTTTCCTTAAACTAGCAGATATATAAAAAATTAATATTAATTATGCAAAATATGTGGAATAACCAATCAATAAACAAATCCATATATGATTCCTGATATCCTATGTTTCTCAGGTAAACATAAAAAAGGAAGAACATAAGGCTTCTTAATCAAGAAACAATGTTAACTTTAAGCCACTACTTTTAAAATCAATGCTAATTGGATGAAACTAGTCATTCCCAAAAAATTGGTTCATTGAACAACAAAATGAGAACTCTAAGTGTTTAAGGGACTAATAAAAGTTTTAAACGAAATAAACACAAAATTTTATTCCTAAAAATGCTTCAAATTATTGGCCAAGGCATCAGATCTAAACGTTAAATAAATTTCATGTACTTGAATGACTATATTTGTGCGTGGAGAAAATACTCCTAAATCTATTACTTCTCATTTAATAGTAGGACAATATGTATGTGAAGAGATATGTTTTGGATTCATGAGACTGTAGATTTTATTTCTAAATGCGGAGAAGACAATGACAATTTAATATTTGAACTTAAGTCATGAATCTTAAATTAACTTGCATATCTCCACCTCCACCTCCATCTCCTCCTCCTCCTTCTCCACCTCCACATCCATCTCAACCTCCACCTCCAACTCCTCCTCCTCCTCCAAATCCATATTCCTCCTCTCCTCCACCTCCACCTCCACCACCTTCTCCTCCTCCTCTGCCTCCGCCCCCTCCACCACCAACTTGACCACCACCTCATTCTCTTCCTCCACCTAAACCACCACCTCCTCTACCTCCACCTCCACCTCCACCTTCACCTCTTCTGCCTTGTCCTCCACATCCACCTCTAAATCCACCACCACATCCACCTTCACCTCCTCCACCACCACCACCTCCCCCTCCTCCACTTCCTCCTCCTCAGCCTCCACCTTTATCTCCTCCTCCACATTTCCTCCACCTCCACATTTCCTCCACCTCCACCTACTCCTCCTCCCCCTCCACATCCCAATCCTCCTCATCCTCAACCTCCTCCTCCTCCACCACCTTCACATCCACATCCTTCACCTCCACCTATATCTCCACCACCTCCTACTGTACCTCCACCTCCACCACCTCAACCTCCACTCCCTCATCCACCTCCACCACCTTCACCTCCACAACCTTCTCCTCCACCTATGCTTCCTCCTCCCCCATTTCTACCTCCACCTCCTCCTCCAACACCTCCACCTACACCTCAACCTCCTCCACCACCTTTGCCTACCCCTCTACCTCCTCTTGTGCCTTTGCCTCTTCCACCACCACGTCCTTCTCCTCCTCTGCCTCCTCCACCTCCACTACCTCCACCACCCCTTATCCTCCACCACCTCCACCTACACCTCCACCTCCACACTATCCAACCCCTCCTCCTCCAACTCAAGCTTCACCGCCTCCTCCACCACCACCTCCTCGTCCTCCTCGTCCTCCACCTCTTCCTTCACCACATCCTCCACCTCCTCCCTATCCTCCACCTCATCCTCCTAGTCCTCCACCTGCCCCTCCTCCTCCACTTCCACCTCCTCTTCTTCCACCTCCTCCACCTCCACTCCACCTCCACCACCACCACCACCACCTCCACCACCACCACCATCTCCTCCTCCAACTCCATCTCCTCCACAACCTCCTCCTCCACCTCCACAAACACCTCCTTCACCACCTCCACATCCACCGCCTCCTCCTCTTGCTCTTCATCCTCCTCCTCCACCTCACATCCACCTCTCCCTCTGCAACTCCACCTCCGCCTCTACCTCTGCCTCTTCCTCCTCATCCTCCACCACCACCAACACCACCACCTTCTAAACATCCTCCTCCTGCACCTCCACCACCACCTCCACCTCTGTGAGCTCCTCCACGAGCTTCCTCACCCCCTCCTCCACCTCCACCCCATCCTCCTCCTCCTCCACCTCCTCCTCACACTCCTCCACCACCTCTACCTCCTCCTCCACCACCACCCACTCCACTAACACCACCACCTCCTCCTTTGCCTCCGCCTCCACCACCTCCTCCACCACCTCCTCCACCTCCTCCTCCACCACCACCACCTCCACCTCTCCCTCTCCCTCTCCCTCTCCCTCTGCCTCCACCTCCGCCTTCGCCTTCGCCTCCACCTTTGCCTCATCACAAAACCTAAAAAAAATCAAAATTGCATATCATTTGATTCTCTCTATTTATAACACTTCATATTATTTCATTATATTTATTTAGAATACTTATTGATTCATTCTTTAGAGTGATAATTCAGATATCAATATATGCATGATAATATAACAAATAAGATGTATACAAATTTGCAATATAAATTAGTAATTATGAGAAGAACAATTTAATTCAAAAAATTGTAACAATTACATAAATAATATCAAAAGTTGTTGACAAAAATCACACCCAACTCAATGTTTATTTTTAATGTCCAAAACTATTTAAAATCAATATATTAATTATACAAAATATTTAAAAAAGAAGATAAACAAAAAGCAGAATTACCATAGACATAAAATTTGGTAACATACAAACACAACACAACAAAACTTCATAAAGCCTCCATTGGTCATAAGCGTTATTATTGTCGTGTTCCATTGTACTTAGTGGAGGTTATTATTATGTTATGGGTTATATTTTCGTCATGGGAGCCCCTGCGGCTTGAGCTAAGAGTTTTTATTTTACAACATATTCAATGTTTTTCTCTCGGCAGTACATATATAATATTAAAAAAAAAATCAAGAACTTGTGCTGTTGCATTTATATACTAAATAATTTGATTTTTCGTAAACTAATAATTTACTTTCTTAACAATCACTCCATTGCCTGGAAATAATAAATTAACCACATCAAGAAATTTTAAAATGCAGAAGAAGATCAAATACTTGATGAAAACCTGTATGGATTCATGAAGCGATTTGACAGCTTCCATACGATTAGCCTAGCCTAGCCTACTCTAATGTAGAATACACTACTCAATTCTAGAATATGTGAGGCTAGCCTACTCTAGCCTAGCTTATCCTAGTTTGGCCTACTCTTGTCTGTTTTAGCCTACTCTAGCCAAGCCTACGCTAGCGTAGCTGAGCGTAGCTTAGCCTAGGCTATTGTATCCTACTCTATCCTACCCTACAATAGATTAGCGTAGCCTAACCTGGCATATTTTAGCATAGCTTAGCCTAACCTACTGTTTCTTAGCCTAATTTAGTCAAGCCAACTCTAGCCTAAATTAGCAAACTATATCCTATCCTAATGTAGCCTATTCTAGCCTACTCTAGCCTAGCTTACTGTAGCCTCGCCTAGCCTAGCCTACACTAGGACAACCTACACTAGCATAGCCTACCCTAGTGTAGCCTAATCTAGCCTAGCCTCGCCTACACTAGCCTATCCTACTCTAGTCCAACCTACTCAAGCCTACTTTAGCCTAGCATACTATAGCCCATCGTAGCCAACCATAGCCTAACCTACCCTAGCCCACTCTTGTATTTTCTAAGCTACTTTGGCCTATTCTAGACTAACCTACTCTAGCCTAGGTTTGCCTACCATTTCCTAAGCTAACCTAGCTTAGCCTAGCCTAGTCTACTCTTCCTAGCTTAGCCTAACCTAGCCTACTCTAGCCCAGCTTAGTCTTGCTTAGCCTAACCTACTCTAGCCTAGCCTAGCCTTCTCTAACTTAGGCTACCCTACTCTACCCTAGCCTTACCTACTCTAGCATAGATTAGCCTAGCATACCCCACCCTAGTCTAGTGTCACCTACTCTAGCAAATCATGCTTTATCCTAGACAGGCCTGTCCTAGTGTAATCTAGCCTAATCTATCCTCGCCTTGTCTACTCTAGCCTAGACTACTCTGGGCTAGCCTATTGTAGCCTAGACTACTCTAGCATAGAGTAGACTAACATAACTTAGAGTAGCCAATCATACTCTAGCCTAACCTAGCGTAACATAGCCTAGTATGGCCTACTTTAGCCTAACCTATTTTATTATAGCCTGCTCTGGCCTAGCTTACTCTATTGTATCCTAGCCTAGTTGGTCTACTCTAGCCTAGCCTAGCCTACTCTTTGCTAACATAGCGTTGCATACGATATTCTAGCATAGCCTACTCTAACCTACCTTAGACGTTATCTTAATCTATCCTAGACTACCTTAGCCTAATTTATCATAACCTTGCCTACTATATTCTAACCTAACCTAGCCTAAACTACTCTAAACTAGATTAATCTAGAGTAGTTTACTCTATCTTCGCCTAACCTGGCCTACTTTGTCCTAGCATAACCTGGCCTTTCCTACTATAACTTACTGTTTCCTAGCCTAGCCTAGCCTAAGCTACTTTAGCTTAGGCTAGCATAGTCTAGGATAGTATGACCTATTGTAGTCTATCATAGCCTACTCTACTCTAGCCTAGTCGATACTAACCTTTTCTACCCTAGCCTAACCTACTCTAAACTAGTCTAGGATTACCTACTATAGCCTACCCAACCCAGCATAACTTATATTGATCTAGCCTTTTCTACTCTAGCCTAAATTATAATATCCTAGCCTCATCTAGCCTAGCATACTCTACCCTATATTAGCCTACTCTTACTTCACCTTGCCTATCCTTATTTACACTATCCTAGCCTACTCTTGTCTAACGTGACCTACTCTTCCATATCCTACTAAGCATAGCCTACTCTACCCTATACTAGCCTACTCCACCATATGCTAGCCTACTCTAGCCTATATTAACTACTATATACTATCCTATTGTAGCGTAGCCTACCCTAGCCTAGCTTACTCTATTGTAAACTAACCTACTCTTACCTGACCTAGCCTAACCTTCTCTAGACTATCCTAGCCTACTCTTACCTAACCTAACCTACTCTACCCTTTCTTTCGATAGCTTAACATTGCGTAGCTTAGCATAGCCTAGCCTAAGTGACTTTAGCTTACCCTAGCCTAGCCTAGTAGAGTATGGCCTCTTGTAGACCATCCTAGCCTACCCTACTCTAGTCTACCCTACCCTACACTACTCTATCCTATCATAGAATAACCTTCTCTACCCTAGCCTGGACCACTCTAGACTATCATAGGCTTACCTACTATAGCCTAGCCAATTCAGATTATCCTAGATTAATCTAGCCTTGTCTACTCTAGCCTAGCCCACTACATCCTAGCCTAATCTAGCATAACCTCCTCTAACCTAGCCTACTCTTCCCTATACTAGCATACTCTTACCTAACCTAGACTAACCTTCTTTACACTATCCTAGCCTACTCTTCCCTATACTAGCATACTCTTACCTAACCTAGACTAACCTTCTTTACACTATGCTAGCCCACTCTTTCCTAACCTAACCTACTCTTGTGTAGCTTACTTTTCCGCGACCTACTCTAGCCTAGTCTACCCTACCCTATAGTAGCCTACTCTACCCTATAGTAATGTATTATATCCTAGCCTACTCCATCCTAGCCTACTCTAGCCTAACCTACTCTACCCTATACTAGCTTACTCTTACCTCACCTAGTATAACCTTCTTTACACTATCCTAGCCTACTCTTACTTAACCCAACGTACTCTACCCTTTCTTGCTATAGCTTAACTTTTCTTAGCATAGCCTAGCCTGAGCTATTCTAGCTTAGGCTAGGCTAGCTTAGCCTAGGATAGTATGGTCTGCTGTAGACTATCCTAGCCTACCCGACTATAGCCTAGCCTAGCCTAACCTTCTCTACCCTAGCCTAGCCTAGTCTAGTCTAGCCTAGGCTTACCTACTATAGCCTAGCCAACCCAGCGTAGCCTAGACTAATCTAGCCTTGTCTACTTTAGTGTAGATTACTATATACTAGCCCACTCTGGCCTAGCCTAGCCTACTCTAGCCTAGCCTAGCCTACTCTACCCTATACTAGCCTAGCCTACTCTACCCTATACTAGCCTAGTCTTACGTGACCTAGCCTAGCCTACTCTTGCCTAACATAGCCTACTCTTTCCTAGCCTTACCCAATCTAACCATGCCTAGCCTTTCCCAATCTAGCCTTTCCTAGCCTAGCCTACTCTAGCCTAGCCTAGCCTACTCTAGCCTAGCCTCACCTAGTCTACTCTAGGATAGCTTAAAATAGCCTAGCCTAGCCTACTCTATCATAGCCTAACCTACCCTGGCATTGCATGGACTAGCCTGAGCTAGACTAGCCTTTTGGACTAGCATAACCTAGACTAGCCTTTCCTACTCTAGCGTAAACTACCCTAGAGCAGTCTACTATATCATAGCTTACCCTAGCATTCTCTAGCCCACCCTAGCCTAGCCTAGCCTATCATAGCCTAGACTATGCTACTCTAGTATAGCTTAGCCTAGCCTAGCCTAGCCTATTCTATGCTAGTCTAGATTACTCTAGCATAACCTAGCCTACTCGAGCCTAGCATACACTAACCTAACCTAACCTAACATAACCTAGCCCAGCCTAACCTAACCTAGCCCAGCCTAACCTAACCTAGGCGAACCTAATCTACTCTACCTTAGTCTACTCTAGCCTAGCCTACTATGTTGTAGCCTACTCTAGCCTGGCCTAGCATACTCTTGCTTAACCTAGCCTACTATTGCTTAGCCTAGCCCACTCTAGTCTATCCTACCCTATTGTACTCTAGCTTAGCTTAGCCTAGCCTAGGTTTCCTATCGTACTCTAGCCGAGGTTACCCTACTCTAGACTAGTGTATCCTAGCATTGCCAAGCCTTGCATAGCCTAGACTACTATATTGTAGCGAAGCACACCGTTATGTAGGCTAGTCTATTCTAGCATAGCTTAGGCTATTCTACTTTAGCCTGGCCTAGCCTACTCTAGACTATCTTATATTAACCTAAGATAAGAAAATCTAGGTCCAAGGTGTAACAATGAAATTAAATACCTTATTGTTAAATAAATAAAGATAATGTAAAATTCTTGGAAAACAAGACACCAATAGATGGGGTTCTTGCCAAATGAAATCACGTTGGTCAATGGGAATGGATAATTCTTTCATGATAAGACTTCTAGATCCAATTCTAGATAATCTTAATAGATTTGGAGATAAATATCCATTAGGTTACTTAGCGAGAGAGATGCAGAAAAACATAAAATCATTATCGGAGAGAAAGGCATGCTTTTATGAGGAAAATCCTTGAGGGAGAGAAAGGTGAAATTTTCTTGGAAAAAGCTAGGAAATGGATAAAAAAGATCCATAAAAGCAGGATGTTGTTAATGGAAACCATATCATGAAAGAGGGTATTAAATACCCATTGAAGAGACCAACAAGAGCCAGTTGATCCATGGCAAGAACTCTTGGCTCAAAGGTGAACTCGAGGAAGTCAGTTCTAGGTTGGGTGGCGGTGCTCAGTTTCCAAGTGACTTTCTTCAGCCGATCTAGTTTGCTACAATTTCTTGGGATGTTTTGTATGTGTCTCCTTACTCTTTATGTTGTCATATATTTAAACTTATGTGTTATCTCGACTTTTAAGCTGATGAATATTTATGCATGAGACAAGTATGTATGATGAATAATTATGTTTTTTAGGGTTTGAAATTGTATAGCCCATGGCTCAAATTATCTATGCTATGCATTATGCATCATGGGGTGAATTGCATACATTGAGGCCTCTTTTATCTACTTAGTCCCTATGATTCATATTGCACAAGATATATCTTAGTAAAACTTTCGACTATGACGTTAGGACTATGATCATGATATATGTAAATGCTAGCTATAGTGTATATATGACAACATTTCCATTAATGCTTGTGTAGAGTCATCAAAGAAATGAAACTCGAATGCATAATCTTATCTTGTTGAATGCCCATGATTGATTATTTTCTCAGAGTTGTAATGTATGCATAGGAAATGTTGAAGGGTTGATTTCGAAGTGTAGTAACTAAGTCCATTAATTGAACTTAAAATTCCACACTGAGGATCCAATGGAGTATAGTAGGTAGTTGTTAGTTTTATGCGAAGGGAGTATGTGACAAGTTTCATACATCGAATATTGTGGTAAGACAATTTGGTTTTGGAAGCTAGATTTACTCTTACAACTAAAACAACTTCATCAACTCAACTTTACATTCATGGCAAAAATTGTTTCAAGAATGGAAAACTAAAAATCTTGAATTTATTAGAATGATTATCCATGTTTTATACGATTTTATCATTATTTCTGTTGCAATTTCAATACCATTATACACCACCACTAGCATTTAAAACTTATTAACGGTAATGGTTCCTAATCATTGCATAACATTTATGGAAGTCTTCTTTGGAATTAAATTAGATGCTCCATACATTTACCAATTTTTATTTTTATTTTAATTGTAAGTATCCAAATAAATTTAAAATTTCCATTTATATCATATTTAATTATAAATATATTTTAAATACCATCTAATAT
>APFE030272655.1:23020-33925 GCA_000404065.3 Pinus taeda | reverse complement strand
TACCATGTTTTTAAATAATCCTTTTGAAATTCCATTAGTAGTACCATGTTTTTAAATAATCCTTTTGAAATTCCATTAGTAGTACCATGTTTTTAAATAATCCTTTTGAAATTCCATTATGACTACTATTGGAAACAACAAACAAAATGTCACAATCCAACATGCTTTTTCCACATTTGCTTTTGCAGAGGTGGCAGTGAAGGGAAGTGATTTTTCGCAGTCGAGAAAAGAACGAATGTTGCAGAGGTGGCAGCGAAGAGAAGTAATTTTTCGCAGTCGAGAAAAGCACGACCATTGCAGAGGTGGCAGTGCTTTTTGCAGAGGTGGTAGTCAAGAAAAGCAAGACCGTTGAATCCAACCAGTACTTTTTATTTCCAATCCTTCTCCCACTATCTACCTTTTCCGAATCTCCTCTCCTCCTCCTCCTCCCATGGCTACCTACACGGGGCTGAGTCTGGTCTTGTCTTGGAGCTCCATGTCATGTCATGTCATGTCTGGTATGAGTTTTGTATGAGTCTAGTTTGGTTTGGTCTGGTCTGTATGTGTTGCTGGTTGCGCGGTACTGGGAGGAGGTGAAGGTAGACATGACATCAAATCAATAAAATTCAGTTTTTAATCAGCAGGTACAGAAGCGAAAGGAGGGTTCAATCCCAGGTAGGTATATGAGGAGATATCCACCCACATCCTTCTCAATCCTTCCTGTACCTGTAAGATCTATTTTCTTTTCATTTGGTTTCCTTTTTTTTTAATCTTGATGCACAGATTTTAGATGTGCTTAGTAAGTGACGACATACATTACATTAAATTACAGGGCTCAATATGAATTAAAAAGTGACAACATACATTAGAGGGTTCAATATGAATTTTGTAATTTGATCCAATTGGCTCGCTCTGTTCAGGTATTATTGAATTGCCCAGCTAAATTTAAATATGATATGAATTGGTATTGGTATTGGTACCTACATCATCAGTTTTTGAATCCATAGCTGTGGGCAAGGATTGAATCCCAAGTAGAGTAGGTACATTTCTTTGCATCTTTCTGGCTATATATTCAAATATATATGTAATGATGGGTGGGATTAGCGGGAACTAATTTGGTCTGGCATCTACCCTTTTCAAGCTGTAATTTGATTTTGGTCATTTGATTTGGGATTGGCCCTTTTCAAGCTGTTAACAGAGTGGAGTTGCATAATTATGAATCTTAACCTTATTCACTGTGGTTGTGGTTGCATATATGCAGGTCTCTCTGTCTGTGTGGTGGCTCCCAACATCCCTGAAATGCATCTCATTGTTCCAATGTCAGGGGCCATTCTTAACAAAATACCTGGCCTACTTTTCTCTGCTCTGCTCATTTCAAGCCAATTCCTACCTCTCGTCACAGATGGAAGCAACCATAATCACAACCTATGATACCCATGCCCGCTGCTGCACTTCAATTCCCTGATACCCATGGAAATTGATTTTCACTGCCCAAAAGAGGAGGTCTATACGGTGCTGATAAACAGGGCCATGGAACTTTGCTTGCACTACCGAAACAAGCAGGTCTGATAAATGTCGGTAGAAAATGTGTAACTTATCTTTTAGAATTTGGGAGGATTAAATAATTGAATCGTATATTATATGGTGGTGCAGGAGTTATGTTGGGAGCTAAGCGATTATAGCATGTATCAACTATGCAGAGGACGCATAGATTTCAGGGGAATCTCAACTGAATACATTTCTTTTTTCACATGATGTGACGCAGAGACCTGTACTAGTACTACTGTGCTAAAATTATATTATGTCGGGCATATCTATCTTGGATTCCAAATTAAATGTGGACATGACAGGACAGGATAAAAATGGTGGTAATATTCGTCCAATCTTTTTATTCTAAATTTTCTTTCTGTAGATCATGCTGGATTCCAAATTATGCAGTTTTGTTTTGTTTTTATACCTTTTAAGGTTTTTCTCACAAAGGAATTGGGTTTTGATTTAATGATTTGGCAGAGCAGTTGAACCCCATGATGTGCTGCTTCAATACCCTGACAATGGATGCACATTCAAACAACGCAGTTATTGAGGAGATCCATAGCGGCAATGGAAGGTGGATGACTTGGCAGTGGCAACGATCCACTCGGATGGTGACAGCTACGGTCATATGGAGAAGATGAGCAGTCCGTGGAGTGTAGTGGAGGAGGTGGAGTCCATGACCCTATTCCCATTCCAACTTTACAAATATATATTTCGCATGCCTTTATTTGCTTTGTGTTTCCAGGATTGAGTATGAGGGAATTTTGGTATTTTGTTTGTTGTTCCAGGATGGAGAATGAGGGTGTTTTTATGGTATTCGTTATGAGGATTTTCTTTTTATTTTTATGCTCTTTTCTTCAGAGAAGTAATGAGGGATGGAGATCCTTCTCCCTTTCTAAGTGATTAGTGGGCCGAGTGTTATGGAGGGAGATTCAGAGGTGAAAAGAAAAGCAATGGAAGGAGGGTTATATGGAGAACATGTGTCTGTGCCTCTACCTATTCCCATCCCAACCTTACAACGCCTTACTTGTGCCAGTGAGACCGACCCTGCGCGTGGAACAAATTGGGTACAAAAGGGTATATTTTATGAGCGAGCAACAACAACTTCATCTGATTTTATGTGAATGCAACTATGGCTAAATTTTCCGAGTTTTCATCACGTTATACATTTAAAATTGGATAACCCAATAAATCTTATCAATTTGATAATTTGATGTTGTAGATTCATTTTCAACTAGCGGTGTGACCGACTCTCCATAGGAATGGACTTAGGGAGCAGACAACTCCACTGATTGAGGTGCTTTGAGGGGCTTTAGGATACACAGGTGATCTGTAATTTTAATTTTTTTTTCCCCCTGTCCGAAGAAACATAAATAAATATTAAATCTTAACTCTAGATTTTTTGTTATAGGAATTTATGTATTTTTTGTTACACTGTATAGAAAGTTCACTGAGTTTTAAAAAATATTATTTTTGCAGAGATTGAATAGAAGATATGTGCATGCCAAAGCATTTACATGTCTTTTATATTCATCACAGTAAAGAAGCATTTACATGTCTTTCATGTTCATCATAGAAGAGAAGACGTTCATCGCATTCAAAAGAAATTAACATTTCTTTATTCATTCTGTAATTACTCTTGAAAATTTCATAATAATAAAAATTATTTTTTTGTTTGAAGGGGCTAGAAGGCCCCTTCTCAATGCCCTTGAGAATGAACCATGGTCATTCTTAAGGGCTTGTGCATCCTCTCTCCCTTTCCACTTTTTAGTTTTTACTTTTCCTCTTTGGTTATGTTTAAAAGTAGTTAGCATCATAGATTTTAAGTTAATAACTTTTAATGATACATCAATTTGAAATCCTAAATCAACGTCTTAATTGTTAGTACACATTTTAAATTTTTAAATGCATTAAAATGGTTCTTGTTTGTGTAGTGACGTGAATCCATATTCTTTTCATGTATTTTTAAATGCATTAAAATGGTTCTTGTTTGTATAGTGATGTGTATTCATATTCTTTTCATGTAATGTTTGATGATCAATGATATTTTTTACTTTGTTCATGACTGTGTATGATAATGTTTGCTGTTTGAGTTTTATTGAGTGTTTTTATTTACAATGAATGTGAATAGCATGTTGATATGTGTTCTAAAATGTTTGTGTGTGTGCGTGTTCCCTTTAGGAATGCTTATCTTCAACATGTGTTTTTGCGATGATTCAAATTTCATGTGCGATATGTGTATATTTGCAACGTTTGGTGTGCGATGATCAAAATTTAATCGGTGACATTTGTATGTTTTTGTATTTACAATATTCTTTGTGTACGGTGATCAAAATTTGTTGTGTATTCATGATTGTAGCAATGTTTGTGGTTTTAGATCCATTTGTATTTGCAACATTTTCTTTGGGATGATCAAAATTTGATGGGTGACATTTGTATATTTTTGTATTTGCAATATTCTTTGTGTAGGGTGATCAAAATTTGTTGTGTATTCATGATTGTAGCAATGTTTGTGGTTTACTATATAAATGACAAATTCAAACTAAAAAGGATTTGAAACCACAAAAAAGCTAGTTATTTAAATGCTTTTATACCCTAACTAGTGCCTCATATTTATGGAAGTCTTCTTTCTAGTTAAACTATCTCTATACATTTACTACCTTTTACTCTCTCTTTTTTTTTAAATAAGTACAAAAGAAATATAATACTTCCATTTATATCATATTAAATTATAAATATATTTTAAAATAATATTGATATGCTTTGATAGTCAATTCATTAAAATTTATTAATTCACAATCTAATAAATATGTTTATTATTTAAACAATAAGTATTATTATAAAAAATATATGTAATATTTAACCTTGTGATTGATATTTTATAGAATAATTTAGAAAATAAAATATTAATAATATATGTTTGAAAATTAAATAAATTATTACATAAATAAAATTATTTTCCAATTTTAAAATATTAATAAATGAATAAATATTAATTAAAAAATAATTTATTTATTTATTTTTAAATATTATTTAATAACTAAATTAAAATAATTTTCAAATAACTAAAGAGATTTAACTATAATTTTTTCTCACATAATTTAAAACTATAAATTCTATTTATATATATGAATGCTTAGAAAATAAATTCCTTTCAAAAATGTGACTAAATTTAAATTATACTTATCTTAAATAAACAATTAAATATTATAAAAACATTAAAAATTATTTTAAATATTATTATTTATAGTACCTAATAAATGATTTTAAATATAATTTTTATAATGACATTAATTAAATATTATATTATAATGAGAGGGAAGAGATAATTTATTGCTTCTTTTTATTCTGTTGCTAAACTTCCGTTTTTTTCCAAATTGTACCGTTTAGGTTTTTTTTTTTTCGTGCAATATTTGACCATTCCCTTATTTTGCTATATTTAAACGGACCAACCACTAGATAAATGTTGGATAGTGATCGTCCAATTATAATTTTAAGATACTCTGTTGGATCACCAATTATATTTAGAGGATGATTGATCAATTCTTGTTTAGGATGTATTGTTGGAGGACACAATATCTTGGGATGATGATTGCATTTTGAGGCCGGTATGCTAGATCTTTCCCAGTTTCAAACACAACTACAACTTGGAATTATTGCTTTGCAACTGCAACTATCCTCTAGTGAGGATTATATTATCTCGTGAACAATTGGTTTAATTAGTTTAGCATTCTTTACTTCCATACAAATATTTTATATTTTATTGTTGAATGATATCACTGCGAAAATATTTTTTGTTATTGTTGAATGATATCCGTGCAAAAAGAGTTTTGTTATTGTTGAATAATATCACTCCAAAGAGAAACTTGTTATTGTTGAACGATATCCCTGTTTGTCAAAATCTTTGTTTCTGTTCAATCTTTGTGTAAACTGCATTCAACAACTTCCTTTTCTTCAAATCTTGTGTCCATTTCATGGAGTATTTTCTCATGTGTAGACATGTACAAAATGATTTTTGTTTTAGTTGTAGAAATTTCATTTTAACCTAACAAAGAAAACATATTCATTTTAAGTTTTAACCAAAAAGTGCAGCAGCCAGCTCCTGCACCCTCCAACCATTCCAATAGCCTTCCTATCATGATGTGCAACTCAAACATCATAGATAGCAAGACCTTCAAGATGTTAATGAACATGTCATTGAAATTTGGTTCTAGCTTCTTTTTTCTTAAAAGATCTAGCGTCTAGTAGTTACGCTATGTGTTGCGAGATAAATCACTCTTTTAGAGAATGCCCTTGGCTATATATCACCTTATTTCAAACTTGGAGGTGGGTCATTAAAAGTTACCCAACTTGAACACAGTTTCCATCTCATTGACCACATATTCAACAGGAAGCCTCCGATCCACGACCTCCAAAATGATCCCGCTCTTCAAATCCCCAAACCAATTTCTACAAAATCATGGTCTTCTGAACACCGATTGGCCTCATCGGGCCTCCTTCCAAAAGCAGAGCAACATAGTTGTACACATCGGGGTTCGTGGTTTCCTTTCTGGCGCACTCAGCTCAGATGTAAGGCACCTTGAAGTGTTGACGAGCTTGTCTATCTGAGGATTTCTCCTGTGCTCATATAGGCGAGCGAGGCTGAAGTCCCCGCGTCGGCCATTGAGCTCTGCATCAACCAACATATTGCTCTCCTTCATTGAGCTCTGCATCCACCAACATATTTCTCGCCTTCACGTCTCTGTGAACATTGCGGTGCTCCCATTCTGTGCTCAAATCATTGCAACATCTTTTTGAAGATACACCAAATGCCTCATGGCCCCAGCAAGATGGGCATATTGGCAATGAGCTCATTGCCTCTGGGTGCCCATCTAATATGATGTGTAAAGCTTGTCCTTCATAACTTCACTGCATAGTTCATAGACCTACTGCTCGTAGAACTCTTCCCGTACACTGATTGCGAATTTGACCTCAGAGCTCCATGCAGGGTTCGAACTCGTGATCTTGCAAACGTAGAGGACAAGGACATGAGGCACTCGATGGGGCCCACTCATTGAAATCCTAGACTTTTCAAATGTAATCGACGTTTAGAAAATATGGTATATAACTAAAATTAGTAATCTATTGTTTGTTGTGGTCTTTTGCCATAGTCTAACTAGCTGGAGGAATGGCTTGAAAGTGATGGAAATTCCAGTTAAAGAAACTCTTGTAAGTATTTTTGTAAATCTAAGTTATAGTTGTTTAACTTTAAAATTTTAAGTGTCTTAGATGGTGCTGAATCTATTTCCACTATAAAAACACGATTCAAACACTATTTCTACAAGAATTTTTGAAATTTTTTTCCCTAGATTCAAACACTACTTCTACAAGATTTTTTGAAATTTTTTTACCTAAATTCCAATCACTTTTGGCTATTCGGACAATTCATCCACTTCAGTAGAGGACTCCTAGCTTTTTCAGGCTGGTAGAGTTTCCCTTCATTGAAAAACACAATTCCTCCACTTCAGTAGAGGACTCCTGGTATTTTCAGGCTCATTGGAAAAAGCAATGTTAGTTTAAATGATGATCACTTCAATCAAAATTTTCTTTGAGAAGAATATTATTCGAATTTAATTTTAATAATTTTTTTTTGTTACTTTTATATGAGATTATTTTATGCATTTATTACTAGTAATGAAACCTATTTTAACTTAGTTTTATGAAACTTATTTGATGTTATAGGTTCTATAGCGTTTCTTTATGTGTTAGTTTTATTAGTGATACACAAGGGCTGATCCGAAGAGATGAGAACTTCATATTTATCATGTTGGAGTGTGATACATACATGCAAAGAAATTGCTACTGATGTACATAATTTTTTAATGTTCTTCGGTGAGAATGGAAATGTATGGAAATGTAAAGTAGACGGCACGCTTTCACTGTGAATAGCTTCTATGTGTAAGTTTATAGATTGAATCTAAAGAGTAAATGGCATTCTAATCTTAAACTTATGACTTTTAGTTTGTGTTTTGATATTTTACGTACATGATTGTCTTCTTATAAATTTGGAGCCAAAAGATTTACTATATTTTTTATTATCTAATTTCAAAATATTTCATGGAAAAAAATTTTCTCAATAAAAAATTTTTAATTTAGAAAATATTCTTAATTTAAATTCAACAATAAATAAATAAACATAAAAGGGAATTTTATAAACTTATTGAAAGAGTGTTGAGGCTTTAAATTCTATTTATATTTTAGGATTTTCATTTATATGTAATAAAAAATTAATTTCTCTAACTACTTAATTGAGATAACTAGTTATTTCCAAATGAATTTGAACTATGTTTTTACTTCATACAATTACACTTTTATATTTTAGAGTGCTACGGTAGGGTAGGGTAGGGTACGGTATGCTAGGCTAGGCTAGGCTAGTCTAGGCTACAATAGAGTAGAGTAGAGTAGATTAGGCTAGGCTAGGCTAGGCTAGAGTAGAGTAGAGTAGGCTAGGCTAAAGTAGAGTAGGCTAGGCTAGAGTAGAGTAGATTAGAGTAGAGTAGAGTAGAGTAGGCTAGGCTAAAGTAGAGTAGGCTAGGCTAGGCTAGGCTAGGCAAAGATAGAGTAGAGTAGGCTAGGCTAGGCTAGGCAAAGATCATATAGGCTAGGCTAGAGTAAGCTAAAGTAGAGTAGAATAAAGTAGGCTAGGCTAGAGTAGAGGAGAGTAGAGCAGAGTAGAGTAGGCTAGGCTAGGCTATGCTACAATAGGCTAGAGTAGAGTAGAGTAGGCTAGGCTAGAGCAGGCTAGGGTAGAGTAGAGTAAAGTAGGCTAGGCTAATATAGCCTAAGATCTAGGCTAGGCTAGGCTAGGCTAGAGTAGGCTAGAGTAGAGTAGAGTAGAGTAGGCTAGGCTAGGCTAGCATAGAGTAGAGTAGAGTAGGCTAGGATAGAGTAGAGTTGAGTAGAGTAGAGTAGAGTAGGCTAGGCTAGAGTAGAGTAGTAGGATAGGCTAGGATAGGATAGGCTAGGCTAGGCTAAGATTAGATAGGCTAGAGTAGGCTAGGTTAGAGTAGAGTAGGCTAGGCTAGAGTAGAGTAGAGTAGGATAGAGTAGAGTAGGGCAGGCTAGATAGGCTAGAATAGAGTAGGCTGGAGTAGAGTAGAGTAGAGTAGAGTAGAGTAGGCTAGGCTAGAGTAGAGTACAGTAGATTAGAGTAGAGTAGGCTAGGCTAGAGTAGAGTAGGATAGGATAGGCTAGGCTAGGCTAGGCTAGATTAGAGTAGAGTAGAGTAGAGTAGACTGGGCTAGCCTAAGATCTAGGCTAGGCTAGGCTAGGCTAGGCTAGAGTAGAGTAGGGTAGAGTAGAGTAGAGTAGGCTAGGCTAGGCTAAGCTAGAGCAATGCATTTTGTAACAATTTAAAACCCTAAAATCTAAAAAATTTATAACATTTTAATAAACGTTTTGTAACTTTTTTAAAGTGTTTATTAAAATAATTTACCAAAGGTTTCTAAACCATAAACATAAAGCCTAAAACCTACACCCTAAGAATTTTATAAATTTTAACAAGAGTTTTGTAACTTTTCTTCAAGTGTTTATTGAAATAATCTACTAAAGTGTCCCTCAAACCTAAAACCTAAACATTTTATAAATTTTTAGCAAGTGTTTTGTAACTTTTTTATAAGTGTTTATTAAAAGGATTTACTAAAGTTTTATAAACCCTGAACCCTAAGCATTTTATACATTTTAAACCATAAACCCCGAGCATTTTATAACATTTTAAAAGCATTTTGTAACTTTTTGACGTGTTTATAATAGGAATTTACTAAAGTCTTGTGAACCATAAACCCTAACCACTAAATCCTAAACTGTAAGAATTTGATAACATTCTAAACCCAAAAAGCTAAAGCCTAAAGCCTAAACTCTAAACCCTAAGTATTTTATAACATTTTAAGAAGCATTTCGTTTCTTTTTTTACGTGTTTGTTAAAAGCATTTACTAAAGTGTTATAAACCCTAAACCCTAAACAATGATCATTTTATAGAATTTTAAATCCTAAACCCTAAAGCCTAAGCATTTTATAACATTTTAACAAGTGTTTTGTAACTTTTTCTTTATGTTCTTATTAAAAGAATTTATCAAAGTCTTATAAATCCCAAACCCTAAACAATAAACACTATCCCTAAATACTAAGAATTTTATAACTTTTTAAAATATTTTTTTGTAACGTTTTTAAGTGTTTATTAAAAGCATTTAATAAAGGATTATAACCCTAACCCTAAACCAAAAGCATTTTAATACATTTTAACAATTGTTTTGTAACTTTTATTTAAGTTTTTATTAAAATAATTTACTAAAGTGTTATAAACCCTAAACCCTAAACACTAAACACTAAACCCTAATATCCAAACCCCAAACCCCAAACCCCAAACATAAAACCTAAGAAAATAATTTTGTAACTTTTATTTAAGCGTTTATAAAAAGAATTTACTAAGGTGTTGTAAAACCTAAACCCTAAACCCTAATCATTTAATAACATTTTAACAAGTGTTTTGTAACCTTTTTTAAGTGTTTATTAAAAGCTATTAATAAATTTTGATAATCCCTAAACCCTAAACCATAAATCCAAAACCCTAAACGTTAAACCCTAAACAATAAACCCTAAACCCTATAAACTAAACCCTAAATCGTAGGCATTTTATAACGTTTTTAAAAGCATTTTGCTTCTTTTATTTAAGTTTTTATTAAAAGAATTTACTAAATTGTTATAAACCTTAAACCATACACCATAAAACCTAAACCCCAAAACCTAAACCCTAAACCCTAAAATCCAATCCATAAACGATAAACCCTAAGAATTTTATAGTGGTTTAACAAGAATTTTGTAACTTTTATTTAAGTGTTTATTAAAACAGTTTTGCTAAAGTGTTATAAACCCTAAACCATAACACAAAACCCTAAACCCTAAATACAAAAACCTAAACCCTAAACCCAAAACCATAAACCCTAAACTGTAAACCCCAAACCCCAAACACCAAACCCTAGACCCTAAACCCTAGACCCTAACCATTTTATAACATTTAGAAAACTATTTTGTAACTTTTATTTAAGTGTTTATTAAAAGAATTTACTAAAATTTTGTAGACGCTAAACACTAAACCCTAAACCTAAACCCAAACCTCAAACATTAAAACCTAAACTCTAAACCCTAAACCTTAAATCCCAAATCGTAAACCCTAATCATTTTATAGCAT
Organism: Pinus taeda; assembly: GCA_000404065.3. Taxonomy (NCBI): domain Eukaryota; kingdom Viridiplantae; phylum Streptophyta; class Pinopsida; order Pinales; family Pinaceae; genus Pinus; species Pinus taeda. The sequence continues at coordinate 23,186 of APFE030272655.1, read as the reverse complement.
TTTAAAAAGTATTTGGAATCTTTTATATAAGTGTTTATTAAAATCATTTACTAAAGTCTCATAAACCCTAAACCCTAAACTCTAAACCCTAACCCCTAAACCCTAAATCATAAACCCTGAACCCTAAACTCTAAACCTTAAACCCTAAACCCAAACCATGAACATT
>APFE030272655.1:8153-19250 GCA_000404065.3 Pinus taeda | reverse complement strand
TAAACTGTAAACCCTAAGACCTAAACCCAAAACCCAAAATGCTAACTATTTTATAACATTTTGAAAAGTTTTTGTTAACTTTTATTTAAGTGTTTATTGAAAGAATTTACTAAAGTGTTATAAACCTTAAACTACAAACCCTAAACCCCCAAACCTTGAAACCTAAACCCTAATCATTTTATAACATTTAAAAAGCATTTTAAACTTTTACTTAAGTGTTTATTAAAAGAATTTACTAAAGTGTTATAAATCCTAAACCTTAAACACTAAACCCTAAACACTATTTTCTTCTAATATTTTAAAAAGTGTTGTGTGACTTTATTGTTATAAATCCTAAACCATAAACCCTTAAGCCTAAACCTAAAACCTAAAACCCTAAAACTAAACCCTAAAGCCTAAGCCCTAAACCCAAACCCTAAAACCTAAGTATTTTATAACATTTTAAAAATTGTTTTGTAACTTTTACATAAGTGTTTACTAAAACCATTTACTTAAGTTCTATAAACCCTAAACCCCTAATCCCTAAACCCTTAACCTTAAACCCCAAACCCTAAACTAGAAAAACCACTAAACCCTAAAAAACCATAAACCATAAAAACCATAAGCCCTAAAAAACCATAAACCATAAACCCTAAAAACCCTAAACCCAAAAAAAAACCCTAAACCCTAAAATCCCCAAAGAACCTTAAACCCTGAAAACCATTTTTTTACTTTTTTTAATAAGTGTTTATTAAAACAATTTATTAAAGCATTATAAACCATAAACCCTAATACCCACACCCACAACCTAAACTCTAAACCCTAAACGATAAGCACTTTATAACATTTTAAACCCCAAACCCTAAACCTTAAGTATTTTATAACATTTTAATGAGCGTTTGTAACTATTTTTTAAGTGTTTATTTAAAGAATTTACTAAATCGTTATAAACCCTAAACCCTAGCACTTTATTACAATTTGGCAAGTGTTTTGTAACATTTTAAAGCCCTAAACCCTAAACATTCTATAACATTTTAATAAGCGTTTTGTAACTTTTTTTAAATGTTTATTAAAAGCATTTACTAAAGTGTTATAAACGATAAACCCATAAAACCTACACACTAAGAATTCTATAAAATTTTAATAATAGTTTTGTAACTTTTTTTAACGTGTTTATTAAAAGAATTTACTAAAGTTTCCCTCAAACCTAAACCCTAAGCATTTTATAACTTTTTAGCAAGTGTTTTATAACTTTTTTGTAAGTGTTTATTACAAGGATTTACTAAAGTTTTATAAACCCCAAACCCTAAACTCTAAATCCTAAGCATTTTATAACATTTGCAACCTTTTTTATGTGTTTATTAAAAGAATTTATTGAAGTGTTATAAGACCAAAACCATAAACCCTAAACACTAAGCATTTTATAACATTTTAAAAAGTGCTTTGTATATTTGTTTTAGTGTTTATAAAAAAAATTTACTAAAGTCTTGTGAACCCTAAACCCTAAACCATAAATCCTAAATTGTAAGCATTTTATAACATTTTAAAACCAAAACCGAAATCCCTAAAGCCTAAACTCTAAACCCTAAGTATTTTATAATACTTTAAAAAGTGTTTTATTACTTTTTTTAAGTGTTAATTAAAAGCATTTACTAAAGTTTTATAAACCCTAAGCCCTAAACCATGAGCATTTTATATAATTTTAAATCCTAATCCCTAAAACCTAAGCATTTTATAACATTTTAACAAGTGTTGTGTAACTTTTATTTAAGTGTTTATTAAAATAATGTACTAAAGTGATATAAACGCTAAACCCTAAAAGCTAAACACTAAACCATAAAACTAAAACCCTCAACCCTAAACCCTAAAACCTAAGCATTTTATGATCTATTAAAAATAATTTTGTAACTTTTATTGAAGTGCTTATTAAAAGAATTTACTAAGGTGTTATAAAACCTAAACCCTAAACTCTAAACCCTAAACCCCAAACCCTAAACCCTAAACCCTATAAACTAAACCCTAAACTGTAGGCATTTTATAACATTTTTAAAAGCATTTTGTAACTTTTATTTAAGTGTTTATTAAAAGAATTTAATAAATTGTTATAAACCTTAAACCATTCACCTTAAAACCGAAACCCCAAAACCTAAACCCTAAACCCTAAACCATAAACCCTAAGAATTTTATAACAGTTTAAGAAGAATTTTGTAACTTTTTATTTAAGTGTTTATTAAAACAATTTACTAAAGTCTTATAAACCCTAATCCATAAACACAAAACCATAATCGCTAAACACAAAAAGTAAACCCTAAACCCCAAAACCTAAGCCCTAATCCCTAAACCCTAAACCCCAAACTATAAACCCTAAACCCTAACAGTTTTATAACACTTTAAAAATTGTTTTGTAACTTTTATTTAAGTGTTTATTAAATGAATTTACCAAAATGTTGTAGACCCTAAATGCTAAAACCTAAACCTAAACCCAAAACCCCAAACCTTAAACCCTAAACTCTAAATCCCAAACCTTACACCCTAAACCCTAATCATATTTATAACATTTTAAAATGAATTTTGAAACTTTTAATTAAGTGTTTATTAAAATAATTTACTAAAGTCTTATAAACCCTAAACCCTAACCTCTAAACCCTAAACTCCAAACCGTGAACATTAAACCCTAAAACCTATGCCTTTTATAACATTTCAAAAATCATTTTGTAACTTTTATTTAATTGTTTTTTAAAACAATTTAATAAAGTGTTATAAACCCTCAACCCTAAATTATAAAGCACAAATAGTAAGCCCTAAACTCTAAACCCTCAACCCTAAACCCTGAACCCTTAATTCTAAACCTTAATAATTCTATATCATTTAAAAAAAAATAATGTAACTTCTATTTAAATGTTTATTAAAATCGTTTACTAAAGTGTTATAAACCCCAAACCCTAAACTGTAAACACCAAACCCCAAACCATAAACCCTGAACCTTAAATTGTAAGCATTTTATAACATCTTAAATTTTTTTTTTAACTTTTATTTAAGTGTTTATTAAGATGATTTACTAAAGTCCTATAAACCCTAGAAGCTTAACCCTAAACTGTGAGCAATTTATTTAAGTGTTTATTATAAGAATTTACTAAAGTCGTATAAGCCCTAAACCCTAAGCATTTTATAGAATTCTAAAAATAGTTTTGTAACTTTTACTCAATTTTTTATCAACATAATTTACTAAGGTGTTATAAACCCTAAACCATAAAAACCTTATACCCTAAAACCTAAACCCTAAGAATTTCATAACATTTAAAAAATGTGTTTTGTAACTTTTTTTACGTGTTTATTAAAAGAATTTAATAAAGTGTTATAAACTTTAAACTATAATCCCTAAAACCTAAACCATAATCCCTAAACCATGAACCCTAAGAATAAATGAGAACCTATAGTAAGGGAAGAACACACCTGGGTATGTGAGTGTAGGAGGGAGATAATTGTGTTACATGAGATACCCCGACCTTTGAAAATTATACATTATTAGAAATACTTCTAATATTAATAACAATTAATATATAATATTAACATTAATAAATGTTAATTAACAGTATTTATGTATTATCATTAATATTCATAAATAACGTTCATAATAGTTATATTTTAGACATTAACAATAATAATAATTAAATATAATATTGACGATACAAATATTAACATTAATGTTAGTAATAATAAGGTAATATATGCCTTAAAAATAATATTAATATTATTTACTAATAATATTTTAAACGTAATAGTTTGATATATTTTGTTAACTAGCTCAAATTGTAATGGAGATAACATAATCGGTTAATGGTTAACTTAAATAATGATAATTCATCATTTCAATATTGTTAAACCTAACAATTATAGTAGGTCGTAATAATCTTTATTAATTGTTAAGCCACATGAAGTATTAATAGTTTGATTATAACTATATATACAACCATAATTTACGAATATAACTAATATAAACAAAACAATATATTTTATATTAGTAAATATAATATATATTAATATTAGTATTATCATTAATGTTAGTATTACTACTAACATTGATATTAATCAGAGTAAGAAAAAGCAATATTGGGAGAAAAAGGGAGAGGAAGATAGCAAAAGCAAGGGAGAGAAAGAGAGAGGGGGGATGGAAATAGAGAGGAGACACAGGGGAAGGGAGGAGGAAGTAGAAAGGGAGTGAGCAAGAGATAGAGAGAGATATTGTTATGAAACCAGCTCAAGAAAAGATAGATCAATGCCTTAGAATTTAGCCTCTTCGAGGGGGCAACCTCCTTTAAATTACATGAATGAACAATTCTTTGATGATTCAAATGAGAAAACCTCCTTTCTATATATAGGAGTCTAAGAAGTCACAATATAACCCAGCCGACCTAACAATAATAATATAAAGCCAAAAAAATAACAATACAGGGATTCTATGGGGCACAGTAATAACAATAGGGGCACAACAATATTAATAAGGGATGCAACTACAATTCGGGGTTTACGGTTTGGGATTTAGGGTTTTAGGTTTAGGGTTTAGGTTTTAGGTTTTATGGTTTAGGATTTATAACACTTTAGAAAATTCTTTTAATAGACACTTAAATAACAGTTTATAATTCTTTTTAAAATGTAATAAAATGATTAGGGTTTAGTTTTTATGGTTTGGGGGCTTAAGTTTTAGGGTTTTAGGTTTATTTTTTGTGTTTTCAATCTTTTCTAACTTTAGCAATAATTGCTAATTGAATATTCTATCCATACCTACTTTGACATGAAAAAATAGAGTAGAAATAAGTTTTATATGTTATTGTCTATATGCCTTTCCATAATCCTCTTTATAAACACTGCCATGCATGCACATTACCAATTTTTTTAGTGACTAACTCAGAGCAATGGGTTCCATGGAATGATTTTCTGCTATGATCATGGACCGTTATGATCATGGGCCATCAATGGAAGAAGGAATCTATGATGTACAGCTGATGAATAGCATGGATCACGGTTTCATATTTTGGCGAGAGAGGGAGTGTTTAGGTAAATACAAAAGAGCACTAGATCAAGCAGTTTAGCCTCCCAATTGATACATTTGTAAGTGGTCGATCAATTTTCTTAAGCCCTAAGAAAATAGATTTATCAATATATTTGTTTTGAAAATTTAGGCACTCGATTGAGCTTTAAAGGTCTTAAAATACACATTTCTAGTACCCCTTATGCAAATTTTTTTGCAAGAGCCTTTTGTACCCTAGTAAAATTAGGGAAAAATTTGTCCTTAGGTTGTGGATTGAATCATTTTGGATTGATGAAGGAATATTCTATCCAATGGCATATGGGTTTGAAATTTTATAATTCATATGATATTTTTCATCTACTTTCTCTTAAGCATAATGCTTCAATTTTTTTGGAGAAATTTAAAGACGCGAATTGAGAAAACAATAACACAAAATTTTCAAAACTAAAAAAAATTCAAACATTTTAAAAATCATTTAAAACTTTTATTTAAGTGTTTATTCAAATAGTTTGGTTCTAGCTTTCTTTTTCTTAAAATATCTAGCATCTAGTAGTTACGTTACGTGTTGCCAAATAAATCACTCTTTTAGAGAATGCCCTTGGCCATATGTCACCTTATTTCAAACTTCGAGGTAGGTCATTAAAACTTGCCCAACTTGAACACAGTTTCCATGTCTTTGACCACATATTCACCACGAAGCCTTTGATCCACGACCTCCAAAATGATCATGTCCTCTTCAAATCCCCAAACCCATTTCTACAAAATCACGCTCTTCTGAACACCAATTGGGCTCAATGGGCCTCCTCCTATAAGTAGAGAAACATAATTGTACACATCGGAGTTCGTGGTTGCCTTTCTAGCGCGCTGAGCTCAGATATAAGGCACCTTGAAGTGTTGATGAGCTTGTCTGTCTGAGGATTTTTCCTGTGCTCGTATAGGTGAGCAAGGTTGAAGTCCCCACGTCAGCCATTGAGCTCCACATTGACCAACATATTGCTCTCCTTCATTGAGCTCCGCATCCACCAACATATTGCTCGCCTTCATGTCTCTGTGCACGTCGCGTTGCTCCCATTCTATGCACAAAGCATTGCAACGTCTTTGTGAAGATACACTAAATGCCTCATGGCCCTAGCAAGACGCGCATATTGGCAATGTGCTCAGTGCCTTTGGGTGCCCATCTCATCTGATCTGTAGAGCTTGTCATTCATAAATTCACCGCATAGTTCATAGACCTATTGCTCGTAGAACTCTTCCCTCATACTGACTGTGAATTTGACCTTAGAGCTCTGTGCAGGGTTCGAACTCGCAATCTTGCGAACATAAAGGACAAGGACCTTAGGCACTCGATGGGGCCGACTGACTGAAATCCTGGACTTTTCAAATGTAATCAACATTTAGAAAATAAGTATAAAACTACTCAAAATTAGTAATTTATTACTTGTTGTGGTCTTTTGCCGTAGTCTAACCAGCCAGACGAATTGCCTGGAAAGTTATGGAAATTCCGGTCATATTTAGAGAAAATATGGTAAGAATTTTTGTAAATCTAAGTTATAGTTGTTTAACTTTAAAATTGTAAGTGTCCTAGATGGTGCTGAATCCATTTCCACCACCAAAAATATGATTCAAACACTACCTCTACAAGATTCTTTGAAATTTTTTTGCCCAGATTCTAATCACTTTTGGAGATTCAGGCAATTCCTCCACTTCAATAGATGACTCCTGGTAGTTTTAGGCTGCTAGATTTTCCCTACATTGGAAAAAGCAATGTTAGGTTAAATGATGATCACTTCAATCAAAATTTCCTTTCAGAAGAATATTCCCATAATTTAATTTTAATAATTTATTTTTTTTGTTACTTTTATATGAGAGTATTTTATGCGTTTATTACTAGTAATGAAGCTATTTTAAGTTAGTTTTATAAAACTTATTTTATGTTATAGGTTCTATGAGCATTTCATTCTGTGTTAGTTTTAATAGTGATACGCAAGGGCTAAATATAAAGAGATTTGAACTGGATATTTATAATGTTTGACTGTGATACATGCATGCAAAGCAATTGCTATTGATGTACATAATTTCTTGATGTTCTTCAGTGAGAATGGAAAGGTATGGAATGTAAAGTAGGTGGCACGCTTTCACTGTGAATAGCTTCTGTGTGTAAGTTTATAGAGTGAACCTAAATAGTAAATGGCGTTTTAATCTTAAACTTATGACTTTCCATTTGCGTTTTGATATTTTACATACATTATTGCGTTCTTATAAAGTTGGAGCCAAAAATTTACTTTATTTTTTATTATCTAATTTTCAAAATATTAAAAAAAAATAAGAAAATATTCTTAATTTAAAATCAACAATAAATAAATAAACATAAAAGGGGATTTATATATAAATATTGAGGAGCATTGAGGCTTTAAATTCTATTTATTTTAGGCTTTTCATTGATTTGTAATAAAAATTTAATTTCTCTAACTACATAATTGAGATAACTAGTTATTTCCAAATGATTTTGAACTATGTTTTTACTTCATACAATTATAGTTTTATATTTTAGAGTGCTAGGGCAGGTAAGGGAATTTTATAAAATTATTGAAGCCGAGTTGAGGCTCTAAATTCTATTTATATTCTATGCTTTTCATTTATATGTAATAAAAAATTAATTTCTCTAACTACTTAATTGAGATAACTAGTTATTTCCAAATGATTTTGAACTATGTTTTTACTTCATACAATTATAATTTTATATTTTAGAGTGCCACGTATGTAAAGGAATTTTATAAAATTATTGAAGCCGTGTTGAGGGTCTAAATTCTATTTATATTCTATTCTTTTCATTCATATGTAATAAGAAATTAATTTCTCTAACTACTTAATTGAGATCACTAGTTATTTCCAAAGGATTTTGAACTATGTTTTTACTTCATACAATTATACTTTTATATTTTAGAGTGCTAGGGTAGGGTAGGGTAGGATAGTGTATGCTAGGCTAGGCTAGGCTAGAATAGAGTATAGCTTAGTAGAGTAGACTAGGCTAGGCTAGGCTAGAGTAGAGTAGAGTAGTAGGCTAGGCTAGGCTAGAGTAGAGTAGAGTAGTAGGCTAGGCTAGGCTAGAGTAGAGTAGAGTAGTAGGCTAGGCTAGGTTAAGATTTGATAGGCTATAGTAGGCTAGGTTAGGGTAGAGTAGGCTAGGCTAGGCTAGAGTATAGTAGAGTACGCTAGAGTAGAGTAGAGTAGGCTAGGTTAGAGTAGAGTAGAGTAGAGCAGAGTAGAGTAGGCTAGAGTAAAGTAGAGTAGAGTAGTGTAGAGTAGAGTAAAATAGAGTAGAGTAGGCTAGGCTAGGCTGTGCTAGGATAGGCTAGAGTAGAGTAGAGTGGAGTAAAGTAGAGTAGGCTAGGATATAGTAGAGTAGGCTAGGCAAAGATCATATAGTCTAGGCTAGAGTAAGCTAGAGTAGAGTAGAGTAGAGTAGGCTAGGCTAGGCTAGCCTAAGATCTAGGCTAGGCTAGGGAAAGATCATATCGGCTAGGCTAGAGTAAACTAAAGTAGAGTAGAGTAGGCTAGGCTAGAGTAGAGCAGAGCAGAGAAGAACATAGTAGAGTAGAGTAGAGTAGGCTAGGCTATGCTATGCTACAATAGGCTAAAGTAGAGTAGGCTAGGCTAGAGTAGAGTAGAGTAGGGTAGGCTAGATAGGCTAGAATAGAGTAGGCTAGAGTAGAGTAGAGTAGAGTAGGATAAGCTAGAGTAGAGTAGAGTAGAGTATAGTAGTGTAGGCTAGGCTAGAGTAGAGTAGAGTAGAGTAGAGTAGAGTAGAGTAGGCTAGGCTATGCTATGCTAGGCTAGAGTAGAGTAGAGTAGAGTAGCCTAGAGTAGAGTAGAGTAGGTTATAGTAGAGTAGAGTAGAGTAGGCTAGGCTAGAGTAGGGTAGAGTAGAGTAGAGTAGAGTAGGCAGGCTAGGCTAGGCTACAGTAGAGTAGAGTAGGCTAGGCTAGGCTAGGCTAGGCAAAGATCATATAGGCTAGGCTAGAGTAAGCTAGAGTAGAGTAGAGCAGAGTAGGCTAGGCTAGGCAAGCCTAAGATCTAGGCTAGGCTAGGCTAGAGTAGGCTAGAGTAGAGTAGGGTAGAGTAGAGTAGAGTAGAGTAGGGTAGAGTAGGCTAGAGTAGAGTAGAGCAGAGTAGGCTAGGCTAGGCTAGGCTAGAGTAAGCTAGAGTAGAGTAGAGCAGAGTAGGCTAGGCTAGGCAAGCCTAAGATCTAGGCTAGGCTAGGCTAGAGTAGGCTAGAGTAGAGTAGGGTAGAGTAGAGTAGAGTAGGGTAGAGTAGAGTAGAGTAGGCTAGGATAAGCTAGGCTAGGCTAGAGTAAAGTGTTTTGTAACATTTTAAAATCCTAAACTCTAAATATTTTATTACATTTTAATAAATGTTTTGTAACCTTTTCTAAGTGTTTATTAAAAAAAATAATTTACTAAAGTGTTATAAACCATAAACCCTAAAACATACACCCTAAGAAATTTATAAAATTTTAGCAAGACTTTTGTAACTTTTTTTATAGTGTTTATTAAAAGAATTTACTAAAGTGTCCCTTAAACCTAAACCCTAAACATTTTATATCTTTTTAGCAAGTGTTTTGTAAATTTTTTCTAAGTGTTTATTGAAAGGATTTACTAAAGTTTTATAAACTCTAAACCCTAAGCATTTTATAACATTTCAAACCATAAACTGTGAGCATTTTATAACATTTTAAAAAGTGTTTTGTAACTTTTTGACGTGTTTATAAAATTAACTTACTAAAGTCTTGTGAACCATAAACACTAAACCCTACATCCTAAACCGTAAGAATTTTATAACATTCTAAACGCAAAACCCTAAAGCCTAAAGCCTAAACTCTAAACCCTAAGTATTTTATAACATTTTAAGAAGTGTTTTCTTTATTTTCTTTAAGTGTTTGTTAAAAGCATTTACTAAAGTGTTATAAACCCTAAACCCTAAACAATGAACATTTTATAGAATTTTAAATCCTAAACCCTAAAGCTTAAGCATTGTATAAAATTTTAACAAGTGTTTTGTAACTTTTTATTTATGTTCTTAGTAAAAGATTTTATCGAAGTTTTATAAATCCCAAACCCTAAACAATAAACCCTATCCCTAAACACTAAGAATTTTATAACTTCTTAAAATAATTTTTTGAAACTTTTTTAAGTGTTTATTAAAAGCATTTAATAAAGGGTTTTAACCCTAAACCCTAAACCAAAAGCATTTTATAACATTTTAACAAGTGTTTCGTAACTTTTATCTAAGTGTTTATTAAAATAATTTACTAAAGTGTTATAAACCCTAAACCCTCAACCCTGAACACTAAACCCTAAAATCCAAACCCCAAACCCTAAACCCTAAACCCTAAAACCTAAGAAAATGATTTTGTAACTTTTATCTTGAAGTGTTTATAAAAGGAATTTTCTAAGGTGCTATAAAACCTAATCGCTAAAACTTAAACCCTAAACCCTATAAACTAAACCCTAAACTGTGGGAATTGTATAACATTTTTAAAAGTGTTTTGTAACTTTTATTTAAGTGTTTATTAAACGAACTTAAATTGTTATAAATCTTAAACCTTATAGCCTAAAACCTAAACCCCAAAACCTAAACCATAAGCCCTAAAATCCAAGCCCTAAACCCTAAACCATAAACCTTAAGAAATTTATAATAGTTTAAGAAGAATTTTGTAACTTTTATTTAAGTGTTTATTAAAACAATTTACTAAAGTGTTATAAACCCTAAACCATAACACAAAACCCTAAATACAAAAACATAAACCCTAAACACAAAAATGTAAACCCTAAATCCCAAACTCCAAACCCTAAATCCTAAACCATAAACCCTAGACCCTAACCATTTTATAACATTTTAAAAATTATTTTGTAACTTTTATTAAAGCTTTTATTAAAAGAATTTACTAAAATGTTACAAACCCTAAACATTAAACCCTAAACCTAAACTTAAACCCAAACCCCGAACCTTGAAACCTAAACCCTAAACCCTAAACCTTAAATCCCAAACCCTAAACCCTAATCATATTATAACATTTTAAAAAGTATTT
>APFE030272644.1:0-11454 GCA_000404065.3 Pinus taeda | reverse complement strand
GCTGTGTGAAAACAAAACTTACAGGGATTTACACATTTACCTTTTCACTGCTGTGTGAAACTATTCATGGTTTTGAACAAAACTGCCCCTGGTTTTCTTCATTCACTTCTCCTCCTACTCCTGCACTGCTGTGCAACTTTTTTATCACATTACGAACAAAAACTTTCATGCACTTCTGTGCATTCCTCCCCTGCAATGCAAAATTAATCTGTGTATTTCATTCGCTGCTGCGAATCCAATCAACTGTTTTTCTGCAGACCCCTGGTTCCTTTTTACCGTGTGTTATTACACACCTTCATTCCCCTGCTGCTGCAGACCCGTTGGTTTCTTTTTCATATGCAATAACATTACATTATTGACTGGTGCTGCGGACTCTTATTTTTTTACCATGTGCAAAAAAAAACATACCATTACAATTCCTGTGTATTTTTCTATTGGCTGCTCCAAGCCCCACATTACATGTTCTCCCCGTGTGTAATGCTTCACACTAAAATTACAATCCCACTGGTTTTTTTTGGTTGCGGCGAGCCCACACACTCTTCCCGTGTGTAATTACAATATCACACATTCAAACCCTGTGTGTGAATACCATATGACTCGAATAGAGTCAACCCTCGAATATTTCATATGGGCAAATAATAAAATAAAACTTATGTTATGTTTTACCTCCCGCCCATACTCCATGTTAATGTGCCGTAAAAAAAAACATTAAAACTTTACCAAACTCATGTCAGGGCTTTAACATAAGATATGGGACATAGCTTTTCTCCACGCTGCATTTAATTTTCAACAGACCTTACTCCACGCTGCATTAATTTTTTTAAACAGGCCGTATGTACTTCAGACACCTTAACCAGCAGAGACCTTTCCAGACAATCAAACGGCGGAGAGGATGGCTGATTGATCGGACGCATATCGGATGGGGTAAGAAGACCGGAAGTTACCTTCCGATGGAGGCCTGAGGCTGATGTCACGCGAGCGTCACTGTTGGACAGTTGTCGGCATCGGACCACACTGTCCGGAAACCACTTCAGGCCGAAAGTTGGTGCGATATCTTCCTGCCGGTTTTAAGTTTGCAGCTGGGTGGTTTTCTGAGTTGCGTTGACTGCTGACCGCGCCTTAACTCCTGCACTCCTGGGCACAGGGGAAATTATAATTTCCAACAAGAATTTGAAAGTCCAGACGTGGTTGAAATAGTGGATGATAACGTCATAAATTTCAAATCTCACCCTATTTCGTGCTTCTTCTCCGCACAGTAAACCCCAACAAAAAGGTCACACCGCTATCTTTTAAATCTTTAACTTCATTAAACGGATAGTTTGTCCGTATCATAAGCTCGGAATGAGAGCGAAGGAATTTGGAGGCAATAGCAGCTATACTCTTCGCTGCACACAGTTCGATACGTTATTGTTCTTTTGGGTCTGGGAGGCAAAGCTCGGCTGTATCATGGGAATCTGCATCTCCCGTTCTGATGCTACCGAATCGCAAGGTTTATGCTGCCTTACGCGGAGTGCATGCCTATCTCGTTCAGATTCCAGACCAGTAATGGTCACCAAGACACATTTTGCACGCACTCTGCACGATAGTTCTTGTTATTGGGTGTACGCAGGCTTCGCACAACAACAAGAATTGGTGACTCGATGCTTCTATGCTATTGACATCAAAGAGAAAAAGTATGTGCCCCTGCCAAATCATACTATAAACACCTATTCGGACAGTGCGAGTTCAGTCTTGGATTATAAGATATATTTTATATGTGGTGGAAGCAGACCATTGGTTACTAGGTTTGTTCAATTGTATGATCCAATGGCGAATCTCTGGTCTGCTACGAATCGCACGACGCTGGCCAGGATAGGGGCCGTTGCTGTCTCTGTCGATGGGAAGGTCTATGTGTTTGGAGGGTGTCCTAAACAAATCGCTGCTTGGGCTGAAGTGTACGAGCCGTCTACCAACACATGGACGATAATACCACGGTCTGAAGTCCTAATTGAAGCCCTCGACAGGGGTCTTTCCCCAATACGGGCATCTGCTGTTTTGGGAAAGAAAATAATTCTGCGAGGATCTCGTACCGGAATTGCATTTGACGTGATGTCTAATTCTTGGACACACGTTTCAGAGAATTTGATGAAATCTTGGTGGGGTTGCAGTAGGGCAGCTGTTGTGCGGAACATGTTAATTACTTGTCACCGTGAGTATGGCCAACGTGAAATACTTCAACTCTCAATCCGGGCTTATGATCCGGATCAGGATGTTTGGCTTATGTTAGAAGGCATTGACATGAAATTTCACGAAAATGCGCACCGATCACAGTTCATGGCGGTAAATGGGAAGCTAGTCATATATCATATGTGGGAGCAAAATGATTTAAGGTTTTCAATCATTGAGATCAATCAAAAACTTCGGACGACTGTCCGGGCCAGTCTTATGTGGCAATCCCGGTTTCCTATAGCAACCATAATTGGGAAAGGTAACGTTTCTATGCTTTCAAGACAGCTTTTCACGAAATGTTAATTGATGAATCGTCACTCCATTACTTGATTTGTTTTCTCAATTATTAACCCTTTACTCTGTTTTTCCAGATCTTCCAGAGTTGGACATTTATCATATAGATCGTCGTAAAAATGTGCACCAACAAAATTTGCTTGAAGCATTAAGAGCGGATGGTTTGCCAAGTTAGAATTCTTGGTCGAACAGTTTTTCAAAGCTACTTTAAAGCCGTGGCAAATGAATCATTGTATTACTCGAATAGAAAAACAGGAGAGTACTCGGGTTTTATTTCTGTGATGGACCAAATAAAAGCCTTTCGGCCTTATTCCAAATAAATGACACCATGGATATCAATTCAAAATTCTTTTCAATACTAAAAGCGCGTTTGCTTCGATGCTTCTTGACAAATTTAAAGACAATGACTGTCATTCGTTTATGTCAATTTCAATAAGCTTCTTTCATTCTTTCATTAAAGAATCATGAGTTAGGTCATAATTTCACGTCTGGCTTCATTCTACGATTAACCATGGTTCATATTAAACGGCTGTATATTGTTTTATAGCTTTACATCTTTTACGACTGCCTTTCCGAAGTGGTAATTTTACGTCCCTTCCATACTACAGATGGTTGCGATGTTCATGTGATACTCAATACTCCACTGATTGCTAATATTTATACATAAATATGTATATATATTACGTTCTCTCGGCAAGAAACATCATTCTTTCTAGGTTTAGTTGGCTACATTCTTGAATAATTCTCAGTACGTTACGAAATGTCTTGCGCACTTTTACATCTCATTTGTTTGACTGAATTACGAGCAATGAACAATTTTCTTGGGGTTATGGAAATTACTTCTATATCTTTCTCTCACACTTATATAAACCGTTCCATTCTTTTGCGTACTCGATTGATATTTGAATGATTCAATATAATTTGTAAAGAACGATCGTTCGAGGTATACAGTTTACCTAGCATTTTAAATAAAGACAAGAAGGAGCAGAGCTGCAAATCTAGCTAGAACGCCTATGTTTGCATCTAAACTAATGAAATGTTGAAGTTTGCGGAGTATCTAATGTTCTGTGGTTTTGTGTATGCCGTTTGTTTTATTTTTTTGGTGCAAAACACATTATCTCATGCTTTTTGTATTAGAATAGCTTAATTATATTTTTAATTGAAGAAATATCAGACTAGAAGAAACCACGCATTCCAATTCTCTTATTATCCGAAGAATAGCATTACTGTATTTTTAGATGAAGGGAAAAAAAACTAAACAGAACACCTCACATATATTTCTTTATTATCTCGCATATTTTGTTTTATACTTTTTTATTTGAAAATAAAAATTGATTTTAATTTAAGAATAACTATTTAAAACTATTTATTTAGTTTCACTTTAGGGATTAAAAACTACTGGAATACAAACTTCTTTCTAAAGGTAAATTGGCAAAATTAGTTTCACTTTGACTTATGCATCGTCTCACACTACTTAAATTTTTGATTAAAACTGTTTTTAATATATAAGATTTTTTAATTATTTTTATTATATAGGATTGAATTTTTATCAATCATCAATAATATTTTATTTATTTAATATATTGTTAATATAAAAAAAAAATTTTTACTAATATATTTTAATTAGACATCAATATTATAATTATTTATATTTAAATATTTTATCTTTCTTATTATTTTATTTAAGTATTATTCATTGATTTTATCTCACAAATTAAGTTCCCGAGAGGATGAATTCAGCCACACTCTGGGACTGAGACCACGGCCCAGACTCCTCCGAGGAAAAAATGATTGTTTTTATCTTTCATATAATTTTTGGATTTTTGGTTATTAAAAAAATTATTATGAAAAGCAATTCCATGTACATCATAAATAAAATATTTAACTACCAAAATGATATTAAGAAAAATTTAACAATAAATTGTCAATAAATAAAAAGTTCCAATGTTTATATCAAATAAAATATTTTATTGTTACCTATTCATATATGTATATATTATATAAGAAATTGAAAAAAAAAAATTGATGGTTAAAACTTTTTTAAACATTTCAAGTAGTCTCACTATTTTACATTTTGGTGTTTTTTCAATTATATTTTTAGATCAGATTTGTTTGATATCTAGTAATGATCTCTTGGAGCTAAAAGTAAGTTGTGTAATCTACACAATACAAGTGTCTATTGGGAAATTGAAGAACCTTTTTTTAAGTTTTCTATAGTTTTTCATATCAAGATATTTGATTTATCTAAGAGTTTGGTAGATCCATGATTAATAATGTTATATTAATATTTAAATCAATTATACATCTCTTATTACTACTAAGTGAATTTATTTATCTTAATAACTTTCTTTTTTGAATATTAATTTTTGGTCATTAATTTTTATTATTAACATTAAATATTATTTTATTTTACTTTATATAGAATCTATTACAAGTTTGATATTGAAATAAATAATTAACTTGAATACTTAAATAATTTATCTATAATATCTACATATTATATATTATTATTATATTTTTAGTTGTCTCTATTATTATTATAAATTTAAAGAAATTTTTTGAAGTTCCACTAGCATAAGTGGTTGAGGATGGGCCTCATGAGCAAGGAGACCTAGGATCATTCCTCGCACAAGGTGGTTGTGACTGTGAGGTGATTGTGCCATGTGCTAAGGGAGAAGACATGTTAAAAAAGGCAATCAACTAAAGCTTGGTGTGGCATAAGTCAACTAAGGGTTGATGCTCAAGCCTAGAGGATCACCAAGAACTTTGACAAAAACTAAAAATTAAAAAAAAAATTGAAAATATAAAATTATACATTGTTTTTACACACTAAAAATTTAAAAGATAAGGATTCTTTTACTTTTAATTATTTTATTTTCTTTTCCTTGAAAACATTACTTTATTTGTTTTCAAACTCATATAATTTCTGTTAATTTATAGGAAATTCACACATTTAAAACTGATATAATTTATGTTAATTTATAGGAAGATTTACACATTTTATTTATCGATGAGAATTAAAGTTAAAATATTTTACCATTTTTTCTATTTGGGTAATAATATTATAGTGAACATTTTTTTCTATTTGGAAAAATACTTTGACAGCTTAGATGCTCAAGCCTAAAAAATCACAAACACGTTGACAAAAACCAAAATTTAAAGAAATTTTGAAAATATAAAATTATACATATTTTTTACACACTCAAAATTTAAAATGTAAAAATTATTCCCTTAAAAAATTTACTATATATTTTTAAAACTGATATAATTTATTTCATTTATAGGGACACTCACACATTTTATTTATAAATGACCATCAAAATTAAAATATTTTTACCATTCTTTTTATTTGGGTAGTAATATTATAGTGAGCATTGTTTTGGAATGTGAAGAAACTCAGAATTAATATTTACAAAGTATATTTGCATATTTATTGTTCGTTGATATTGTTCGTTGTTGTTGAGGTCTATTTAGAGATTTTATCAACACTTCATTTTATTAATAATGATCTCTTATCTTAAATTTCTTGGTTCTTATTAATAATGATCTCTTCTCTTAAATTTCTTGATTCTCATATATCATATATTATCAATAGCAGGAGTTCGGTCATAGTATTGGTTCTGTCTCTCCATTTTTGTCCATAGTTTTATATGCTAGTTTTGAAGATCCTTTCGGGGTCATATGCTATGTTCTCAATATATATATATAGCTTTTTTGTTTTATATAAGTAAGATATTGCTTTTTCGTTTTCAAAAAACATATTATCAATAGCATTTTCTTATCTTAAAATCTGTAGTATATATGTGATGTCTATTGTTTATATATATATACTTTCTGCACCATGTTTGTTCTTTCAATTTCGTTTTTGGTATTAAAATCTGTATGGGCTTGAATCCCTTAAGTGAGGGCCCTAAAAGGTGGAAATAATGTAAGATTAATTCTAATTCTGCCTACATAGAGTAGGCGTAGGTTAGATATCACTGTGTGAGAGTATTATTTCTATGTTGAGGGTGATCTGCATACTTGTCTATTATTCAAAGAGGAGACCCCAGTATTACTGTAAATGTAATGTCTGTCAAAACGTGGAGGGATGGCATTGGATGGTTTTGAAAGAAAAATACCATTATAAAATTTGACCGGATTTTCTATGTGTCGCTTCTCACCTTACCACACACCCCTGCTGGATGGCTTCCAACTGTTGGGCATCTCTGGTTATGGGGAAATAGAAGGATTCATTTTTCCGAGACTAGTAATATGATAATGCATAGAATGCCAACAGGCTTGATAATGTTGTCTTGGATATGGCCTCGTCGGTGTACCAATGGCGAAAAAAAAAAAAAAAAAAATCGTTACCTTATTCTCATCCGTTATCGACTCGGTGATTATTTGTTTATGATCGATCTTTCAACAACCTTGTACCCTTTCACATTTCATGTTATTTGAAATTCATATGAATTAAGTATTCACACGGTTTCCACGAAGATATTGGTCAAGGGGTGAGGAGATTCATTTCTGTTGAGAGGAGCGTAGTTATTAGTTAGATTGTCATGGTCTTTGTTTACCTTTCGTTAAGCATGCTGTTGTTTCATTGTTTTCAAGTTTATTTTTTAAAGTGCACAACCAATTTTCGAATAGTGTTTTATATTTTAAATTAGTGGTTTTTGGAGCTTAAAAATATTTTTACATATTGTTATAGTTTGTTGTTCTTAAGGTCCGAAACTTTTGAACAACAACTACATGTTATAGTATGAGATCTTTGTGTGCTAGACAAGCCAATTTGTATGAAATTTTTGAATACATTCATTATCCACACTATTTTTCTAGTAACTAACAAATAACTGAAAGTGAAATATTTAACAAATGGTGGTAGGTCCATAAAGTGGTTCATTGCTTGACAACTTTTATCAGGGAATCCATGATGATCCAAAAAAGTTGATTTTATTTATCTTAGGAGTACGACAATAATGTTCGGAGATAGTTGTACCTTAAATGATTCATATGGGAAGCTCAAAGATTGTGGTAGAGAAAGAATGTGGTGAGTGAAATTTCAAAATGAGTAACATTGTAGTGAAAACCATATGAGGGACTTATATGTGAATTGTAATTTGTCACTCTTGTATTATTTTTTATAATGTAAACACTAAGTGGGGGACTTAGAATGAACACTTACAATATTAAATTGAGAGATTTGGTTTGTTGGTTGTCCAAGCTTTTCTCAACAGTATTTCCCCATTTTAAAGTATGTTGGATGTCATATGTACTATATATGTGATGTATTTCGGTTTCAAAGAGAAATATATAAATTGTTTGTGTGTAACCCATGCACCATGTATACTACTCAAATTTCTTTTTGAGAATATATATACTTTTTAAATGCACGTGTTAACCTGAGATTGAGAATGAAAAAAATTACATAGACATCTCCCTCATATTAAACAATATAATACCTCTAAACACAATAATATTATCACAGTGAAATAATGCCATATCTTTTTTGTCTTTTCTACCAAATTTTACACCAAACATTGACAAAATTACCTGCTTACCCATTTTTAATGGAAGTGACACAAGGACATGTACATGGAAATTTGTGAATATGAAAATATAGCACTAAAATTTATGGTTATGCCAGAAACAATTCACTATTAGTTATTTATCTTTGGATTCAAGTACCAATTCACTATTAGTTATTTATCTTTGGATTCAAGTACCTTTTTTAGACACAATCTTATTTTAGGGTAGAGTCTAATTTATAGATAAAATAAGTTATTTCAATTTTTAATGGAAGTGACACGAGGACATGTACATGGAACTTTGTGAATATGAAAATATAGTACTAAAATTTATGGTTATGTAGGAAACAATTCACTATTAGTTATTTATCTTTGGATTCTAGTACCTTTTTTTTAGACATAATCTTATTTTAGGGTAGAGTCTAATCTATAGATAAAATAAGTTATTTCATTAAAATTGAGTGATATAATTTTAAGGAAGATTGTGACTTTTTGTTATTTCAAATACTTTCTTGAATGCATAAATGGATTTAACACTTTCAAAAATCGCGAGGGCACTTGAATTGTAAAGATTAAACAATTTAAGCTCGTGATTTTGAAAATCTCTGCCAAAATTTAATTAAAATTAAGTGGAAAAAAATGTCATAAAAAATATAGTTTTATATATAAGTTATTCTAGACCTTATTTTAAACATGGGTAATTTAATGTAAACAAAATAAAACTAGTTAATTAATTGATTATGTAATTTTCCATGATTTTGTATAAAATATTATATTTCAATGGACTTGTATGGTTTCATAATTAGCACAACCACATTTATTTAAAAAAAATAAATGTGTTGATATCAGCTTTAATGGTATAAATATTTGATATTTATTTATAATATATATATTAAAACTATACTTACTACTCCCTTTTTTATATTAATCTCCATTTATTATCTCTTAAGTTATAGTATAATGCCATGGGAGTTGTTATTATATATTATTATTATTATTATTTATATTTATTATTAATAAAAATAATATCCAAGTATTTAATCGGTGAGGATTTATAATACACCTTCTTTAATTTTATTAGTCTCGTTACAAACAACAACACACTACACCACTTTGAAATTAATATTAAAAACACTCAACGTATATAAACTTGTTATTTTATAATTAATTAATTATTAATATATTTTAATTAATTAACTAATTAATATTAATTATATGAATATAAATTTACTATATTAACTTCAATAATATAATAGTTAATTCATTGATTATTTATATAAATATTATTAATCATTAATTATTCATTTTAAATAGTTAACTGTTATTATTAAATATAATAATTAACTAATTATTATTTAATGTTACGTCAAACAAAAATATTAATAATTTATAAATATTAATTTATAATTGATTGTTAATATTATTAATAATTGTTCTATTGCTAGTCAAATTGTGGCAATGTTTGTCATAATGTGATGTTGAATACATTTCTTTACCAATGTTGCAACATTAAATGTTAATGTTATTTTAAACCCAAGGGTCTAATATTATAAACTGTAGGGATTAAAAGCCCAAATGATCACTATTACAAACCTTATATATGCCTATTGACGATAGCTCACCATGGTTGATGATGGTGGATCACCATATACGCCTTGATGATGGTTGATTATGGTTCACCTTGAAATATATATGCCTACTAACAATAATTGATCATCGTTGATGATGGTTGACCAAGGTTAATGATGGTTGACCATGGTTGGACATGGTCGACGAAGGTTGGCAATGGTTGACCTTGGTCGACGATGGTGGACCATGGTTATAAAGCATGGTTGGATCATGGTCAACCATGGTTGACCATGATTATAAACCAAAGGGATTTATACTGAATGATGGTTGACCATGGTTATAAACATGGTGGACCATGACTATAAACCTAAGGGATTTATATTAAACCGTAGGATTTATATTATAAACCCTATGATTAATATCATACCTAGGAATATGAACCCTTAGATTAATAAACCCAAGGGATTGATATTATAAACCCAAGAGACTAATAAACCCAAGGGATTAATACTAAAAACCTAAGGGATTATAAACTCAAGGAAATAATATTAAACTTAAGGAATTAATATTATAAGCCCAAGCTATACTAACCCTGAGATGGTTGATAATGATCGACGATGGTTGATAATGATCGACGATGGTTGAAGATGTTTGACCATGGTTGACAATGGTTGGCCATGGTTGATGGTGATTGTCCATGGTTGACCATGGTTGATAATGATTGTCCATGGTTGACCGTGGTTGATAATGATTGACCATGGTTGACAATGTTTGGCCATGGTTGATTTTCATATTGAGACATTCTTTGTCACAATGTGATGTTGGACATAAACCCAAGGTATATTGACCCTCAAATAGATACTATAAACCCTAACATAAACATAGTTAACAATGGTTGATCCTAAAATAAACATAGTTAACAATGGTTGATGATGGTTAACAATTGTTGACCATGGTTGATCATGGTTGACAATGGTTGACCATGGTTGACAATGGTTGACCATTGTTGAGGCTAACCATGGTTGATGATGGTTTTCCATGGTTGACAATGATTACTGATGGTTGACCATAGTTGACGATGGTTTTCCATGGTTGACGATGACTGACAATAGTTGACCACGGTTGACGATAGTTGAACATGGTTGATTTTCATATTGAGACTATCTTTATCATAAAGTGATGTTGTACCATGTTTGACTATGGTTGACAATGATTATAAACCAATGGATTTATATTAAACCCTAGGATTAATATTGTAAACTCTATGATTAATATTATACCCTAGAAATATGAACCCTTAGATTAATAAACCCAAACCTAAGGGACTAATAAACCCAAGGAATTATAAACCTAAGGAAATAGTTAAACCCAAGGGATTATAAACCTAAGGGAAATAGTTAAACCCAAGAGATTAATATACTAAACCCAAGGTATATTGACCCTCACATAAATATTACAAACTTCCAAATAAACATCATTGACCATGTTTGACATCAGTTTACATGCAACCTAATGTGCTAGAGATTTATTAATAATTATTAATTAACATCTAACAATTTATTATTATTATCATTATCATTATCATTTAATTTATTAATTATTCTTTATTATTATTATTAATTAATAACATAATTAACTATTAATATATATTTTTTGTAAGCTTAGCCAAACTATATTTTCATCATGTCTAATATATCAGCCCCATCCATATAGAGAATTTAACCAGTTACTTCACAGGAAAGAATGTTTTAACGTCACACTAGATCACTATTTATCCCAAACTCATGAACATTAATTATTATATTATTAATAACCATATTCAATTATTAATTATTAAATAATTAATTTTTAATTAATGCATTATTAATTA
>APFE030272642.1:0-18810 GCA_000404065.3 Pinus taeda | reverse complement strand
GACTGTGTATTTTAAAACAACTGACTGCTTCTTCAGCAACACATAAAAAAAACTTTGTGAAATACCTGAGTATTTTCTTGACTGAGCCTTCACTCTACTGGAGAAGATCTACTGCTGCAACAAAAGACTCCTCCCATCAACTTCTTTGTCACCTTCAAAGAGCCTAAGCCTGCTCTGATACCACTGTTGGGGATTTTTTCATACGCGCTGCTGCGTTCTACACATCTCATATACTTGCACTGCTGCGCTTCTCAGTCTTATCTAACTTAACAAAAAAAAAACTCAGGAATATATAAATGGTTTTACATGCCATACTCCTGTAAAATAAAAAACAATAAAATTTTATGATCTTATTGGCTTTTACTTGTGCCCATACTCCCGCTGATAAAAATTAAAAACTTCATCAAAAACTTACCAACCCACAGTAAATTTGCATTTACTGATTTACTGACATAAACAACGGTAAAGAGATTTTTACTTCACGTCAAATTTATTTGTAGCAAGCTTGTACTTCAATCAGTATTCAAATTGACTTTGGAAACTCATCGGGTCCGAGCTTTATCGCATGGCACACATATATGCAAAAGTGTGCACCCATGGTTTCCCCGATTGTGAAATACTGTGGACTCGATAATCTATCAAAGGAAATTAATACCTTCGTCGGGTGCGGCCCATCGACGATTGCACATTTGAAAAAAGTTACGCTCCACTTAAAATGCTGATAGCGATACGTCGATGCGATATCGGCGATCACATATCACAAACAAAAAAAACTTTATAACACTCGCTGCCATTTCGCCGAACTGCTCACCGCCGAAGTGTTCAACGCTGAAGTCGCTTGGATCGCTTATCGCTGGAGTGCAATTGAAATTACATTTTCAACAAAAGTGCCATTGACATGTATTTCAGACCATACATATTATATTTGAGTCTAGTGACCATGACTGCTGAGAGTAATTTGTATTTTCTTGTTTTTTTCCCGTTTGCTGCAGGAAGACCAGGCAAATTCTCACAATTACCGCTTTCTACGAATGTTTTAGCCGCGCTGTGTTTGGGTAATAGGTGTTCGGGTAATATTCAGTAACTTAATCCTCCTGTGTTTTCGTAATGCATATGCGAATAGAATTATCGTAGCCATTTTGTGCCGGGTTATGTTCATTATCATAATATACCTATATTTTTGCTTATCAGTGTTTCCTATAGGGTTTGTTAATAACTTCTCTTATGTCATATGGACAAGAAATATTCATTATCAACGCGTATTCATAGGTGAGTTAGTCCGTATCAACGTGCTAGTGATACCTCGGTTATTCGCAGGATACGCTACCAGATATGCCAAATGCCTCCGCCGTTACGCAAATTTTGGCTAACGCGAACTATTTCCGGTAGGCATCTCCTTGAATACGCGAGTTCATTTATGCCTATCCGAGCATTTTTCACCAGATATGCTAGGTATTTCTCTGCAATGCGGGTTAGTTATGGCCAATATGCGAATTATATACCTGAAAAGCGACTTATCGCCAATGGATACTCGACTTATCTTGCCGTATACGCGTGTTATCTTGCTGGAGATAACCGGAATGATACGTCAGAGATAACTGGAATGATAAGTCGCATTATCCGGCAGTAACCGGAATGATAAGTTCCATATCCGGCCTGTCGTGATGCTCACCCGGAAATACCTCACATAACCGGCCATGAGTAGCCCAAAATGAACTTGCGTAGACGGTGTCATGTTATCACGTCGGAGATAACTAGAATGATAAGTCGCAATATCCCCACAGTAACCGGAATGATAAGTCACATACCCGGCCTATCGTGCCTCCTCGCCCGGAAATACCTCACATAACCGGCCATGAGTAGCCCGAAATGAACTCGCGTAGACGGTGTCGGGAATGGTTTGCCCAATAGATATCTGGTATAGACATTCCACATACCTGGCAAAAGTGACTTGTGTACGCTATGAATAGCGCACGTATCATACAACGTTGCTGATAATGACGAGCGAATTATCTCGCGTTGCAGAGAATGGCTCGCGATTGTAATTATCTCTTGTTTCAGACCATGGCCATGGTAATTCACATGAATTATCTCGCCAGACCCAAACCAACGAACTACCTGATCTGACGGACTATTATTATCCATTTGCCGCCTCTGATAAGAGCAAGATTGGTGTAGATGTAGCTCATATGCGCATGGTAGGGGCACGGGGTTCGATTCCCCGCATCTCCAAATTCTCTAGATATCTAGGGATTTGATATCTCTGTTTTATCTGCGCTGTTTGGTCACTTCATACAACTACTTTAATGTAGATGTAGGCAGTTTTGTAGCCGGTTGCAGTGAAATTCAAATCCTTTGCCATCAAGGATCACTACCCCTAAACACTAAACGCTAAAGAATTTACTAAAGTGTTATAAACCCTAACCCCTAAACCCTAAAACCTAAACCTTAAACCCTAAACCCTAAACCCTAAACCGAAAACCTCAAACCCTACACTCTAAGCCCTAAACCCTAAACTTAAACTGCTAAACCCTAATCCCTGAATTCTAAACCCTAAACTTAAACTGCTAAACCCTAATCCCTGAATTCTAAACCCTAATAATTTTATAACATTTTAGAAAGTGTTTCGTCACTTTTATCTAAGTGTTTATTAAAATCATTTACCTAAATCTTATAAGCATTAAACCGTTAACCTTAAACACTAAACCCTAAACCCTAAACCCTAATTCCTTTACCTCTGCCATTTACTATTCCTCTCGGGTATGGCCTTCCTCCTCTTGTGTTGCCCTCCTTTTCCACTGTGCCTGAGGTTTTTGAACTGTTGCCCTCTTGACTGTTATTAGCTGTCCTTCCTCTACCAATTGATTGTGCTTTTCGAGTTGTAATGTTTCAACTTCTTAACAAATATATCTATATATATATATATTTATGATGGTATTTTTATTGGAAATTCATTTGTTTACATTCTACAATGGAAATTTGGAACGTGTTTGATTTCGGTACCTAAAGCTTGTCTCTGTAATAATAACTTGCTTGGCCCATTTGTATCTTCGCTCTGTTGGCACTGTGGTTTGTCTGATAGCTCTCCTCAACTTTATGCTTGTTGTTCACCTGTTTATTTTTAGCTTTGTTGATGGGAAAAAAGGAAGTAGTTTCTACAGTATAAAATTGGAAGTTTAGGACCATAGTATGAATGGTTTCAAACGTTCTTGTATTCAAAAAATATTTCTATGTTTTCTCTGTATTTCTTCTATGATGCGAAAAAAAGATTACATCCATTGTTTCTTCCTTTGTTTCGTAGAGAATATTAGGCACCTATCAGAACTGCAAATGGTTACGTTAAAACTATTCCTGAATAACTGTCTTTTCTTGCTTTGTAAATTAAAACAAATTCTAAATAATACTAAGAGGAAAAAAAAGAATTACTTAAGCAACCATTGTCATTGTCTGAGACAACCATTCATAGAAAATAAAAAAACTAATGAAAATCAATTTTTTTTGAACAAGACAAACTCCCACCATGTCCTTCCCTGAGTTGGATGCTCCTGCATCATAAACCCTAAACCCTAAACCCTAAGTATTTTATAACATTTGAAAAAGTGTTATGTGAAAATTATTTAAGTGTTTATTGAAAGCAATTATTAAAGTGTTATAAACCCTAAATCCTAAATGCTAAAATCTAAAACCTAAATGTCAAACCATAAACCCTTAGCATTTTATAACATTTTAAAAAGCATTTTGCAAATTTTATTAATTGTTTATTAAAATCATTACTAAAGTGTTATAAATCCTAAATTGTAAACCATAAAATCTAAAATCCAAACCCTAAACACCAAACCCTATGAATTTTATAACATTTTAAAAAGTGTTTTGTAACTTTTATTTAGGTGTTTATTATAATAATTTGCTAAAGTGTTATAAACCTTAAATTCTAAACCTGAAACCCTAAACCCTAAACACTAAGAATTTAATAACATTTTAAAAATTATTTTGTAGCTTTTATTGAAGTTTTTAGTGAAATCATTTTAAAAAGTGTTATAAACCATAAAACCTAAACTCTAAACCCTAAACCCTAAACCCTAAATCCCAAACCCTAAACCCAAACCCTAAACCCAAACCCTAAACTCTAAATCTAAAACACTAAGAATTTTATAACATTTTAAAAAGTGTTCAATAACTTTTATTTATGTGTTTATTAAAGTAATTTACTAAATTATTATAAACCCTAAACCCTAAACTTAAAACACTAAACCCTATAGCCTACTTTTTAAAGCCTAAATCATAAACCCTAAAATCATTTACTAAGGTCTTCTAAACCATAAACCATAAGTGATTTATAATATTTTATAAATTGTTTTGTAATTTTGACTTAAGTGTTTATTAAACGCATTTAATAAAGTGTTATAAACACTAAACCCTAAACCCTAAACATGAAACTGTAAACCCTGAGGATTTTATAACTCTTAAAATGTATTTTGTAACTTTTATTTAAGTGTTTATTAAAAGGATTTATTGAAGTGCCATAAACCCTAAACATTAAACCATTAACCATAAATCATAAACCCTAAGCATTTTATAACATTTTTAAATTTTTTTTGTAAATTTTATGTAAGTGTTTATTAAAATAATTTATTAAGGCATTATAAACCCTAAACCCTACACCCCAAACTCTAAACCCTAAGAATTTTATAACATTTTAAAACTCAAATCTTAAACCCTAAAACCTAACTATTTCATGACATTTTAATAAGCATTTTGTAACCTAATTTTTATGTGTTTATTAAAAGAATTTACGAAAGTGTTATAAACCATAAAATAGGCATTTTATTACATTTTATCAAGCATTTTTTTAACTTTTTAAAACCCTAAACCCTAAACAATAAGAATTTTATAATGTTTTTAACCCTAAAGCCTAACCATTTACTAAAGTGTCATAAACCCTAAATCCTAAACCCCAAATCCTAAGAATTTTACAACATTTCAACAAGCATTTTGTAACTTTTGATTTTTTTATTATTAAAAGCATTTACTAAAATGTACCTAAACCATAAACCCTAAACATTTTATACACTTGAACAAGTGTTTTATATTTTTTTTAAGTGTATATTAAAATAATTTACTAAAGTGTTATAAATCCTAAACCGTAAGGGTTTAATAACAATTTAAACCCTAAACCCTAAACACTAAACCCTAAAAATTTTATAACATTTAAAAATCCTTTTCTAACTCTTTTTAAGCGTTTATAAAAATCATTTATGGAAGTGTTATAAACCCTAAACGCTAAGCATTTTATAGCATTTTAAACCCTATACCATAAACCCTAAGAATTTAATAACATTTTAACAAGCTTTTTGTAAATTTTTTTAGGTGTTTATTAAAAGAAATTACTAAGCTTTTATAAACCCTAAAACCTAAGCAATTTATAACAATTTAAACCCTAAACAATAAACCCTAATACCTAAACTCTAATCCCCAATTATTTTATAACATTTTAACAAGCATTTTGTTACATTTTTTAAGTGTTTCTTACAAGAATATACTAAAGTGTTATAAACCCTAAACCCTAAACCCTAAGCACTTTTTAACATTTTAAAGCCTAAATCCTAAACCCTAAGCATTTTATAACCTCTTAAAAATGATTTTGTAACTTTTGTTTAAGTGTTTATTAAAATAATTTACCAAAACGTTATAAACCCTAAACCTTAAACCCAAACCCTACATCCTAAACCCTAAACCCTAAGCATTTTATAACATTTTAAAAAGATTTTTGTAACACTTTTTAAGTGTTTTCTAAAAGCACTTACTAAAAGTGTTATAAACCCCAAACCTAAACACTAAGCATTTCATAACATTTTAAAAAGTGTTTTTAAATTTTACTTAAGTGTTTATTAAAATCATTTACTAAAGTTTTATAAACCCCAAAAACTAAAGCCTAATAAACCCTAAACCCCCAAACCCTAACATTTTATAAAGTGTTTTGAAAATTTTATTCAAGTGTTTATTAAAACCATTTACTAAAGTGTTATAAACCGTAAACCGTAAACCCTAAATCCCAAATCCTAAACCCCAAACCCTCAACTCTAAACCCTAAAGACTAAGAATTTTATAACATTTTAAAAAGTGATATGGAATTTTTATTTAAGTGTTTACTAAAAGAATTTTCTAAAGTGCTATAAACCCTAAATCCTAGACCCGAAACCCCAAAGCCTATATCCTAATGCTTAAAGCCTAAAGCCTAGAACCTAAAAGCATTTACTAAGGTCTTATAAACAGTAAACCCTAAACCCTAAACGCTAAACCTCTAAGGATTTTAGGACCATTTAAAAAGTGTTTTGTGACTTTAATTTAATTGTTTATTAAAACCATTTAATAAAGTATTATAAACCCTAAACCCTAAACCTGAAAACCTAAACCCTAAAACCCACACTCCAAACCCTAAACCCTAATCATTTTCTAACAATTTAAAACCCAAACATGAAACCCTAAACCCTAAGTATTTTATAACATTTTAACAACTGTTTTGTAACCTTTTTTAAGTGTTTATTAAAAGCACTTACTAAATTGTTATAAACCCTAAAACCTAGGAATTTTGTTACATTTTATCAAGAGTTTTGTAACTTTTTAAAACCCTAAACCCTAAGAATTTTATAACATTTTTAACCCTAAACCCTAAGCATGTTCTAACATTTAAATGAATGTTTTATAACTTTTTTTAAATTGTTTATTAAAAGAATTTACTAAAGTGTTATAAACCCTAAATCTTATATCCTAAGAATTTTATAACATTTTAGCAAGCATTTTGTAACCTTTTTTTAAATTGCTTATTAAAATCATTTACTAAAGTGTCCCTAAACCCTAAACACTAAACATTAACCCCTAAACACTAAACCCTAAAGAATTTACTAAAGTTTTATAAACCCTAACCCCTAAACCCTAAAACCTAAACCTTAAACCCTAAACCCTAAACCAAAAACCTCAAACCCTACACCGTAAACCCTAAACCCTAAACTTAAACTACTAAACCCTAATCCCTGAATTCTAAACCCTAAACTTAAACTGCTAAACACTAATCCCTGAATTCTAAACCCTAATCATTTTATAACATTTTAGAAAGTGTTTCGTCACTTTTATCTAAGTGTTTATTAAAATCATTTACCTAAATCTTATAAACATTAAACCGTTAACCTTAAACACTATACCCTAAACCCTAAACCCTAATTCCTATGCATTTTATAACATTTTAAGAAGTGTTTTTTAATTTTTATTAAGTGTTTATTAAAATCATTTAGTAAAGTGTTATAAAAGCTAAACCTTAAACCCTAAACCCCAAAACCTTAACCGCAAACCGCAAACCCTAAACTGTAAACCCCAACCTTAAACCCTAAACCCCAAACCGTAAACAGTAAACACTAAGAATTTTATAAGATTTTAAAAAGTAATTTTTATCTTTTATTTGAGTGTTTATTAAAATAATTTACTAAAGTTTTATAAGCCCTAAACGTTAAACGCTAACTCCAAACCCTAAATCTGAAACCCTAAGAATTTCATAACATTTTAAAAAGCATTTTGTAAGCATTTTAAAATGCTTTAAAAATCATTTTAGAACTTTCATCTAATTGTTTATTAAAAGCATTTACTAAGTTGTTATAAATCGTAAACCCTAAAATCTAAAAAGTAAACCCCAAACCCTAAACCCTAAACCCTAAACCCCAAACCCTAAACTGCCAACCTTAAACCTTAAACCCAAAACTGTAAACCATAAACCCTAAGCATTTTATAACATTTTAAAAAGAAATTTTTATTTTGTATTTATGTGTTTGTTAAAGTCATTTAGTAAAGTGTTATAATCCCTAGACCCTGAACCCTAAATGCTAAACCCAAACCCTCAATCCTAAACAGTAATAATTTCTTAACATTTTAATAAATCCTAAACCCTAAACCCTAAAACCTAAACACCAAACCTTATACCCTAAAACATAAGAATTTTATAACATTTTAAAAAGAATTTTTTAACTTTTATTGAAGTGTTTAGTAAAACCATTTACTGAAGTGTTATAAACCCTAAACCCTAAACACCAATTCCTAAACCCTAAACCCTAAGCAATTTACAACATTTTAAAAAGTGTTTTGTAACTTTTAATTAAGTGTTGATTAAAATAATTTAATAAAGAGTTATAAACCCTAAGCCATAAACCATAAAACACAAGCCCTAACCTAAATAGTATACCTTAAAACTAAAGCATTTTATAACATTTTGAAAAGTGTATTGTAATTTTTACTTAAGTTTTTATTAAAAGAATTTACTAAATTGCTATAGACCCTAAACCCTAATCATTTTATGACATTTTAAACCCTACGCACTAAATCCTAAGAATTCTATAACATTTTAACAAGCATTTTGTAATCTTTTTCTAAGTGCTTATTAGAAGCATTACTGAAGTGTTACAAACACTAAACCCTAATCATTTTATAATATTTTAAATGCCAAACCCTAAATCCTAAACCCTCCATCCTAAACTGTAAACTTTAAACCCAAAGCATTCTATAACATTTTAAAAATTGTTTTGTAACTTTTATTTAAATTTTATTAAAATCATTTGATAAAGCATTATAAATCTTAAACCCTAAATTGCAAAAAATATACCCTAAACACTAAAACCTAGGAATTTTATGACATCTTAAAAAGTGTTTTGTAACTTTTATTTAAGATTTTATTAAAAGCATTTACTGAAGTGTTACAAATCCTATACCCTCAACCCTAAATCATAAACCCTAAACCCTAAACCCTAAACCCTAAAACCTAAACCCTAAAATCACATTACATTAAACTTTAAATAGGTGTGGTAAACATAATAGTTAAGTTGTAATGCGGTGGTGTAATGAAAATGTGTTATGTTTGTTTGGTGCAAGTCTTGGTTTTAACCCCCCACTCTGCCAAAAAATATTTTTACACTGCATGTTGAGTCGACCTTTGGGGAGGGACGTGTGGTGGCCTCCAAGCTTGCCACTTTTCTCCTCCTTGTTGGTCCCCCATTAACCAAAAAAATCATGCCAAGTCACCACATTTGATAACCAACCAAAATATGACGCTTGTAAATGCCTAATTGGACCTTTGACCACTGTTGACCTTGCGCACTCACGTGCCATGTTAGTAGTACGAACATCTGATTGTGCATTTTCTTTTAAATTTATTCTGCTTCGTAAAGTAGACACAACATGATGTCTTCCTCATACGAAGTTGGATTTCAGTGAAATGAGTTGCGTTGGGATAATTTTGTCGAGAATGACGTGCTCGTTTATGTTTCAAGCCATTCTGAGAAAAAATATTTTTGAGCTAAATATTGAGCACTTGGTCAACATTCAAGGGTGGTAGCCAAGTATGTGTGGAGTGAAAATGAGGAGGAAAAATAATTTAGCACCATCATTAGGAATTCTTCACAAATGAGCTTAAATCCAAGGGGTGTACAATTTTGGAGTGGGATCAATGTCATCAAGAGGTAGCATAGCAACAAGCCTGGTGGGCCTTATGTTGTTGAGAATCACTAGACATGACTGTTTTATTCTGAGGCCCTACATTGTAAGCCCATGTTTCATTTTAAGATCGAATGCTTCACATCACCATATTTGCTTCACCCAACCTTTAGAGGCCAGTGTCTCTCCCTTTCATGCTTATTTTCTTTTTTTCAAATTAATGTGTTTGTTTCCTCCACTAGATTATACCTTTAGGTTACAATGCACATATGACATAGGATTTTGCTTTTCTTCGGCATGGAATCCATGAGTTCGATAAGGGTTTAGATAATATGAATATTGTAGTGCATAGAAGGTTTGGTAACTTCGGGTGGAGGAAAGCAAGGCCAAATCATGACAAGTAATATTGGTATTAGTGTTATGGTAGACAAGTTGCTTGTACTAGGGTCCAGAATTATAACAAATATATTTCCCGTCAAATGGAAAAACCAAATGGAAGAAAGAAAATTGGAACATGAATAAGGATAATATCGTTCAACTGACATTTGAAATTTCATCTAATGGGTATTTGCAAGCCAATCACCGTAAAACTAGACCTATTACTAGCTCACTCATATGGACATCACAACACATGTATTTTAGAATATTCTTCATTTTCTTAACTTAGAAGTTATCAGTGTTGAAAATTGTTGTTATTGATGTC
Source organism: Pinus taeda (assembly GCA_000404065.3). NCBI lineage: Eukaryota > Viridiplantae > Streptophyta > Pinopsida > Pinales > Pinaceae > Pinus > Pinus taeda. Next base: position 8,636 of record APFE030272642.1, on the reverse strand, counting down.
AAAGGTTGTCCAAATTAAAGAGGAAATTACATAATCAAATAGGATATTATGATACTTTTCTAATGGTATATGGCACTCCCTCTAATTCCATAGGAATGAGGAGATATAAAATATTTTTCAATATGACCCAAAAAAACTAGAATCACACCCCATTTAGATACCGTATCTTTGAAGGTTTACTTTCTCAAAATACCGAGCTCAAATGGGAGCATAAGATATAAGGTTAGAAAGATGATGCCAAGATATTTCCAATTGTATATGGCACTCCTAACCCCTCAAATTTGAGGTTAAATGGATTTTTTGATACTCACTATACATTATGGCATTTGAAAAAGTCATCCCAACTACTGGACAAGCCATGTAACGTACCTCCATGGCCTACCCAAAAATTTCACTATTAGGCTCCATTAACTTAAAAAATTTGTCTCTATTATCGTTAGATTTTGACCGTATTTACTTCTACATTAATTTTAGTTATTATATGAACACTATCATTCAAACATTCATACCAATTTCAAATAAAGTTGAATAACCCTAAACATCGGTCATTGATGTGATCTTTTTATTTCCTCAATAAATCTTATATATTGGATGAATATTAAGCATATTAGACTTCCATTCATAACTTGGTTAAGTCGCAAGTATGATTCCACATACCTTATTATCATGCGAATGGTTATTATTCCGACAACTTTCTCTAGTACTATTAAGAATGGAATTAAATTGAGAGCAATGAACCACACTAATACTCTTAGGCATATTCTTCAACAAGATCTCTTCAATACAATCAATGGAATAATCCTTATGCATAACGAGATTACTCATTCTAACTTGTCGGTACCTTGATTACTTCATAGAAGCATGAACATAAATATACCGTATTTTTTATTGTCTAATTTCTACATGCACCAGATTTTCCACTTGATATTAGATATAATAACTATCTTAACACTATTATATGACCATTTCATAGTAATGAATTCAAGGATACATTATGAAAATCATTAATATCAACACACTATAATTATCTTTGTCCAACTCCTTAAGTATGGATCTTTATCTCCCATCCATCAGATGGATATCCACTCCATCCATGCTTATCTAGAATCATATCTAAAAGTTTATCATTAAAGATTCATTTCTATCCCATTCCTCATGGGATTTGGCAAGAATCTCCTCTCTACTGGTGCTCTACCCTTCAAGTGATTTATTTTATTAATCTATTTAATAATACATTTTCTTTTCTTATTACATATCACCTATATTTCCTCATCTTAGGTGTATAATAGTTTAACCCTAGCTTTGCTCATCTTAGTTTTACAAACATTTAATACAAAAAAGAGGATATCACACCTAGATCTAACTTAGCTAAGGTTTACAATAATGTATTACACAAGGGAAGGGAGTTACATAGTCCCCCCCTTAAATTTTACGCCATCCTCGATGTATCACTGGATCATGTCCTCGTTCATAGGTAGTTAGTTTTGAATCAACAACTTTCACTGCTCTGCCATCTGATGCAATTTTTTTGATGTACATATGCCACAAGGAGTGCTCCCAAAATCTCTCCTTCCATACCTACATCAGTCTCAAGGAGTGCTCCCAACATCTCTCCTTCAATAGCTACCTGTCACACATTGTTTTTACAAACCATTTGTGAGAATTTATCAATGCAAAGTTTAACTATGATAAATATCATAATCTGTTATTATTAAAGCAGCTATTGCTTATCATTTGTTTTATCTGCATATGTGCACACTATAAAAGACTTGAACATTTTTTCAGTAGGTGATCTTTCCCTCTTTTGCATGGCTACTATTCTCAATGTCCCAATTTGATATGTCTTCCTGAAACCTATGATTTTTTTTCCTACCCACATTTTGATTTGATCTTAGTTATGTGCTTAATAGTTTTCTCAAAGTATTCATTTCACCATGAACATTACATGTGCTTAAATTAAGATCCAATTGAACTAACTTGATTGTGTGTTCCTATTTAATATTCATGAGAACTATTGTGGTACTCAGTGCTCACTGTAGACATTGATATTAAGGAAATGAGCTCAATTGGTTATAGGAAAAATGTTGGTTTAGGTATATATTCTCGCTTCGTTTTTCATAATCGGTGAAGATTTCTTGTTTGTTAGTATTTTCCTCATGTTTGGGGGATTCATGTATTCTAAATGATAGTTGTTTGAATTAAAATGAACTAAGTTACATTATCAGCTCGAAGCAACATCTTTAATTTATTAATGATTTCCCTTATAATTTATAAAAATCCATGGTAACAAATATCCTTCCATACAATGCTATTAGGTTGATACTATGCAAGATTGAGGCATGATAGGTTACAAATATTTTCAAACCTTTTACTATATAGATAAAGTAAAATGTTTGGTAATTTCACACAATTTTCCACATAGTGTTATAAGTTAGTTCAACTTTTATCTTTGATCGTTGATTACCTGTAACAAAAATTTCTATGCCATGACTACATATTTCCCTTACATGGCATAACCTGGAATTTTGTTATGTTTTCATATTTAATAGTTAATGTGTTGCATTGAAGGATTATGATAAAATGAGTTAATGTGTTGCATTGAAGCATTATGATAAAATGAGTTAATGTGTTGCAATGAAGCATTATGGTAAAATAAGTTAATGTGTTGCATTTAAGCATTATGATAAAATGTTCTTCTTTTTTGTATCAACAAGAGCTACATAGTTGGTATATCCTTTGGGTTGTATTTCTTTTAATCATTTCACTATCCAATTTGATATTGAGTTGAAGAGAATCTATTCCAATTTCTCACAACTACTTTTACTGTCAAGGTATGATAAGCATACATATCTTTTTATGGTGTGTTCACAATTAGTTGTTACCATCCTCAGATGCATCCTTTATTTTATTCTTTTAGGTTCTTTTTTATTATTGAGTGGGTCCCCTCAGCATTTTATGCTCTTTTTTCAAAACAAGAACAAAATAATTTGTTCTCTAAAAATACAAGAAATGATATTTCATGCTTAGCCCTTCATCTATGCTCGATGGGAAATTCAAAACAAGTGGAAACTAACCAAAAAAATCCACCTTAGTATGTATTACCTTATGGTACTAATTTTAACTTTAAGTTGTTTGAAATTTCCACAAAATTGATAAAAGAATCACCTTAGCATGTCTTACCTTATGGTACTTATTTTAGTTTTTAGTTGTTTGAAATAGCCCAAAAAGTAACAATTTTCGGTACAATATCCTTAACTTAGTTTCCATGAAAATTTTGCAATACTAGAAATGGTTACATATTTAGCACTTTGGCTACGCATGATGGAAAATTCAAAACTAAGAAAAATAGATATCTGGTTATGCCTTACTCGATGGTACCAATTTTAATTTTCATTGTGTTTCAAACAACCCTGAGGAGTACTAGATTTTAGTAATATATCCTTGAGTTAGTCTCTACAAACTTAATATATTTTGGAACTTTGTTAGATTGTCACACCTTTTTTTCTTGGATTAGCCTGGGAAAAATACATAAAGTGGACCACACTGTGGCAGGGAAGGGACCAAGATGTGCCAGAGTTTACCATTGTTTTTCATACCCTTCGCACGAAGTTGGGTATTAAGGATTCTGAGAAACATTTGGTACTCAAGTATCTTGGTTGCCTACATAGATACATCCAGGATGAGATGGAGTTCCTAGACATCTCCTCACTTGGCACGATGTACCAATACACTGTCAAGATCGATAAGTTTAAACAGAAGAAGTGATACTTTGGATCTGCAAATCCAAAGCAAGGGAAATATGCCCCCAAACCACAGAAAAAAGGACAAAGCCAAGGCGGTATGACCCAAGACAACTCACCAAAGCCAAAAGCAAAGGACTAGACTGCGAAGCTGAAGAAGGACACGAGAAAGTGGTGTGAGTTCCAAAGAGCTCCACTTACAACACAAGTGAGTGTCAAGGCAAGCAGTCACTCGTGGCCGAGATGAAGGCTTCAGAATCAAATGCATGTTCTGACTCTGAGTCAGAACCCAAAAAGGGGAATGACAAAGGAAAGCAGATTATTGATGTGAAGCCTAATGTCATTGTTGCGACCATGAAGATCTAGAAGGAGGAACCCAAAGATCCAGAGGATGAGGAGCATCTCTTTCACTCCCATATGTGGGTAAAGGGTTCCCTGCTACAGTTCATTGTCAACAACGGGAGCCAAAAGAACCTCATTGCAACAAAGATCGTGAAGCAGTTGCGCTTACCGACCACATCACACCCACAACTGTACACCATTAGGTGGCTCCACCAAGGGTAGGATCTTCAAGTGAGCCAACAGTGTCGCCTTCCATACAATGCCAAGCCTTTCATATATTAGGTATTATGTGAAGTTTTTCCCCTTGATGTTTTTGATGTATTATTAGGCCAACCATACTTGTGGAAGTGAAATGTTGTGTATGAGTCAAGGCCTTGCATTGTATTGTTACCTTGGGAAATAAGTTGTACAAGATACTAGAGGTAGCACTGCCTACCGCCATCTCTCTAGTTACTATAAAGCAATGCAGTAAGCTCATTTCCAAAACCAAGAAATTTGTTTCTGTGATGATACACCCTAGATTACAGATGAAGATGGTGACCATGACCTCTAGATAGGGCCCCTCCGCATGACAACAATGGATGGAAAGTTTCATAGAGGAGTACGAGGACATCTTCACCTCCCTCGCAGGGGTGCCTCTGCACTGTCACGTCAAGCACTCCATCAATATGACCCTAAGTGTGCCATTGCCAAATGGACTAATCTATCAGCGCTCCATTCTGGAGAATTATGAAATCAAGAGGAAGATTTAGGATCTGTTGCAGAAAAGTCACATCCGGTCAAGTTCACCACCTTGTGGGAGCCTGATTGTGTTGGTACTGAAGAAGGATGGGACTTGGAGACTTTGTATTGACTATTAGGCGCTGAACAAGATCACTGTTAGGAATAGGTACCTGATCCCATAGATTGATGACCTTCTGGACCAAGTCAAGCGGGACAAATATTTCAGCAAGATCGACTTGAAGTCTGGATATCACCAGGTACTAGTCGAACCCTCCAATATGTGGAAGACTGCCTTCAAAACTAAGGAGGGCATTTCTGAATGGTTGGTTATGCCTTCTGGGTTGATGAATGCTCCTGTAACCTTCATGAGACTGATGGATGAGATCTTGCGACCATTCAACAACTCATTTGTAGTGATATACTTGGATGACATCCTGATCTTTAGCCAGAGTTAGGAAGAGCACCTCCACCATGTCTGACAGGTTCTCCAAACACTGCGACAACACAAGTTGTGTGCCAAATTGAAGAAATGCAATTTTGGCATGACCTAGGTTCAGTATATGGGATACATTATTGATGAACATGGGGTGCATGTGGATCCAACTGAGATCCAAGTCATTTGGGATTGGCTAGCCCCAACCACTCTGACAGAGCTCTGCAGCTTTTTGGCTCTTGACAATTTCTACCACACGTTCGTGTTGGGGTTCTCTCATATCACTTGGCCCTTGAGTCAAGTCACCAAGGGAGGAGTGAAAGCAAAACTATTTTGGTCTGAATCTCAACAAAAGGCATTCGTAGAGTTTAAACATCACCTCTGATTTGCACCAGTGCTCACATTACCAGACTTGCAACAACCATTTGAGATCGAGATAGATGCCTCTGACTATGCTATTGGGGCAGTCCTTACTCAACAACGGCATCCAGTGGCATATAACAGCAAGACACTTTCAGACACATTCCAATATTATCCCGCTTATGAAAAAGAGATGTATTCCATTGTGGATGCCTCTCAACAACGAAAGCATTACATTTTGGAGAAGCAAACAATCATCCACATAAACCACTAGCCCCTATAGTTCATACAAACACAAGGGAAGTTGCAGAATAATCGACATCAGAAGTGGTCCACATACTTGCAACAGTTCCATTTGAATATCAAGCACAAGAAAGGTAGCACCAATAACATTACAGACTACCTCGCTCAACCACCGATCATGGCGTTAACCACCATGCTCAACTCTTGTGGGAACAAGACTTCTAATTGGCCACATCTCTACAAAAGTGACCCAGAATTCGACCCTACATACCATACACTCCTGGAGGGTCAACAAGTTCTAGATTTTCACCTCTATGATGCTATGTTATGCCACCTATGACACCTTTGTGTTCCTTCAAGTGAGCATGCCAAGTTGATTTGGGAAGCACACTACAGTCAGGCCACTAAACATTTCAGGTTTGAGAAAATGGTGGAAGTACTGCAGAAGTATTTCTATTGGCTTAATCTTCGGCAAGGTGTCGGGAAGTACATTAGATCCCGCACTTTTTGCGCGATTTCCAAACTGACCATAAACAAGCAAGGCCTCTATACTTCGTTGTCTACCCCTAGTCGACCTTGGAAATCCATCTCCATCGATTACATGTTGGGTCTTCCTTCTAATAAGCATGCAAAGGACTATGTTTTGTGGTCATCGATAAATTCTCGAAGATGGCCATTATGGTGGGATGCAAGAAGAATATCATAGCAGAATCCACTGCTAAACTATTCTTTGAATAAGTGTGGGTACACTTCGGATCCCACATTCTATCATATTAGATTGGGTTGCAGGTTCCTCAGTATATTTTGGTCCAATCTCTAGTTGATGCTGGACACCAAGCTCATGAAGTCCACAACTTTCCATCCCCAAATGGATGGCCAAATAGAGTTCGTCAACAGGATGATCGTACACATTCCATGCATGTACAAGTCAAAGCATCTATGCACATGGGATGAGAGCCTGCCCTATGTCCAGCACAACTATAGCCGAGCTCTCCACAACTTGACTGGCCACAAACCTTTTCAAGTGGGCTTGGGATTCCAACCACTATATGATGTGGCCATACTATTTGCCAGGACTGAAGTAGATTTGACTCATGTCTAGTTCGAAGCCAACAAGGAAAATAGCTTCATTGAGAAAATTCAACACATCTTCCAACAGGTCCATGAGATATTGGACAAAGCCAATGCTAAGTACAACCAGTGACATGATCAACATTGGGTGCCACACAATTTCTAGGTGGGTGACAAAATTTGGCTGCATTTGCAGAAGGAGCGCCTCACTAGGCCCCACCACAATATTCGCCTGCTTTGATATAGGCCATACACCATCACCAAGGTTGTGGGAGATAATGCTTTTGAGCTCAACATTCCCCCATTCCTTGGCCTACACCCAATGTTCAATGTGGATTTCCTTCAGCCATGCTTTCCACCATTACTAAACACATCCGACATTGCAGAACAATTCACATCAACAGAGTTAAATCCAAACTACATGGAAAAAGATGAAACTGATTGGATCATGGACACATAGATCAAGAACACTCAACAACAGAAGATCTAGTTGTATCGAGTTGTCGATTATGACCAACTCCTGCACGAAGGCAAATGGCTCACCAGGGACCAAGTTCAGTAGAAGTTTCCTCATCTCATGGAGGAACTCAACTCAATGGAGACCATTGCTTCCTAATGAGGGAGGACCGATCTAGGTGGATATTGGTGGACACCTGCCTATTCTACTTGGAACCTCACCATTTTTCTTTCAGCTTTTTTTAGTTTCCTTAATTGTAGCATAATTTACTATTTTTGGCAGTTTTTTCGGGTCCTGGCCTTCTGAAGCCGTTTTGGGGCCCTTAATGATGTTTTTTTAGCAAAATGCCTCTAAGGATTTCAATAGAAATCACCTCAACAGTTGTAGTCCTCAGAGAGATCTTTCCAACGAGGTATCATACGCGTGAAACTGAGATAATATGACCAAGTTACGACCCCGGGAAGTTGGTTTCCCAACTAACCCCAACAGGGCCCGTAAACTCTTGGTGTTACATCAACTCGAGTTAGGGTTTTGATTGTTTAGGGTTTTCTCTTATTGTTCAATAATAAAATGGCCCTTGAGCCTCATTTTAGCTCAGTTCAAAGGCATGCAGGCACCACATCTCTTCTCAGAGATAAGCTACGATCACCTAAGCTAGTCTTATTTCCATTTTGTTTGTAAGCATATTTCAGTATTTGATATTGATGAAATGAAGTGTTATTTCTATTGCATCTCTATATTTATGGTTATATCTATAATATTTTGTGTTGTTGTTTAAATCCGGATCAATTACAGTGAATATGAATAAGAGATGGCTATGGAACCTTTCCTCACATGATATATCTATATATGCACCTACAGGGTTTAACAAGTAGTGTCAACCCTATAAACGTAAATTTTATCATATTACATGTTGGAGTATCACTTAGGAAAATTAATTGAATGTAGTCATGACTTCATTGTGCAAACAATTTTGTCGGAATTTGGCTACCCTCCTACCCAACATTACACCTGCAGGGAAATTAGATGCATGCAACAAAATGGGTAGGAATAGAATACATTTAAATGAATTTTGTGTTTGTTTCAAACTATCAAAATTTGAAATTAATGATTCATAAGATTAATTCATGCAAAACATCCCCAAACCAATAGCCAAAAGGATTGTTTAGAGAGAATGCTTAGTGACTAGTCACAATCTAGTTGCACAAAAACATGCTTCTCAGGTCATAGGAACAATATAACTCTAAAAATTGAAAGACAATTCCAA
>APFE030272637.1:10341-68162 GCA_000404065.3 Pinus taeda | reverse complement strand
ATACATCAGTATGGACAAGTTCAAGAGGCCTACTAGCTGATCCTTCCTTTTCAGGGAAGTTAGTTCTGGTTTGCTTACCAAACTGACATGATTTGCATATTGTATTGTTTGGAATTCTGATGTCTGGAAGACCACGAACTGCCTAGTATTTGCATGCTTTCCTTATTTGTGAGAAGCTTAGATGCCCCAATCTTCGGTGCCATAGCTAGTGTTCATCATTCTTGCTTAGATAGCATTGATGTTGTCCTTCTTTGAATATGTATAAATTATTTGGAGTTCTTACACCTTTGATCATTGTTTTTCCTGTATCAAGATCACAAACACTACACCCATTTGATCGAAATATTACCTCAATTCCTTGATCGCACATCTGGCTAACACTCAATAGATTATGCTTTAAGCCATCAACATACATAACATTTCTAGCTTTGACCTTTTCTTTTAGCTGAAAAGAACCTTTACCTTTTATGAGCGCAGGGGGTGTCATTTCCAAATGAGACCTTCTTCTCCTTCTCTAAGGCACTATATGACTAAAGTTTTTCCTTATCGCCCGTCATATGTTTCGAACATCCATTGTCGATGTACCATTGATTTTCCTACCCTTCTGCATATAAGGCTATACCACATCTTTCTGGTTCTTTCATTCTCCATGTTTTGGCACTTGAGGCGTGTTCCTTCTGAGTTGTTCGCCGAAACTTGCTCCTGCATTCAGAATCTTCATGACCGAAGTTGTTGCAAATAGAACATTCAATTTCATTTTCAAGAGCAGAAAAGTTATTGTAGGTCCTTTTCGTGATCTCAGTCATACTTCTTTGTTTTTGAGCTTCTCTAGTCATGATTGTCTTATAGGAAACACATTGAACTACTTTGTGACCAAATTTATGACAAGCGAAACATTGGCCTTTGAAGAAACTCCTGTGATTATCAAATCTACCATCCAAATGATTGTAGTTTTTATTGACATCCATTCTTGAGGAAAATTGAGAAGGTTTTACCTGTGGCTGGTTGTAGCTTCTGTTAATCCTTAAAGTAGATTGCCCCCGGTTTACCTGGTAGTCTTTGTTCATTCTTGAGGTGAATTGGCCCTGATTTACCTGGTGAGCAGCATTGTGCTTTTGTAGTTGATTGTCAACCCTTTCACTTCTTCTTGCTACATCAAGATAACTTTTGGAGGTGGATGGCTTCTGCACTTGAGATGATTCTTCATTATATCCCAGACCTGTCTTGATTAGTGGAGAACGCTACACTTTCATAATCTCATCTAAAGTTTCAAATACTTTAGTAAATCTAAGCTTAAGAGCTTTTGTTTCCTCAATCTCTTTTCTGAGTCCCACAATTTCACATTCTAATTTTCATGATGTTTTTCCTTTTCAGCAAGTTGAAATTGCAGAGTATCTATGATCATATTCTTTTCTTCTAAGCAAATTTTGAGTTTAGAAATCTCTTCATAAAGACCTTCTTCATCTATAGCATCCAAGAAATCATCATCTTCAAAAGCCATTAAAAGTCTATAATTATTACCTTGTTCATCTTCATCACTATTTGAAAGCTCATCACTGTCTTCATGAGTGTAGTAGCTTTTCTTATTTACATTTTGTTTCTTGTTCCATCTAACAGGTTTCTTACCTTTGTCAAACTTATCTTTATGAGGACACTTGGCAGCATAGTGACAGACCCTTCCACAAGCAAAGCATTTGAAGGGTAACTTACCTCTGAATCTTCCAACACCCCGTTGAAGGTTCTTGACAAAATTTGATTCTTCCTCTTCTTCTGACATATGTCTTGACTCATAGTAATCTCCTTTGCCTGAAGTCTTGAATGCAACTTCTCTCTTGTTTGATGGTCCTCCTTTCTTCATTTCTTAAGCATTTAAATTCTGTGCAACTGTGACATGGCAAGGTTCTGTAGATTCTGTTTTTCTTCTATTGCAGAAATTTTTGATTCAAACTTAGGGGACAAAGATCTTAGAACCTTTTCAACCACAACAGCCTCTTTTATTTCTTCACCCAAGTTTTTCATACAATTAACAATCTCATCTATACGTAGGAAATAGTTAGCCACACTTTCATCATTGTACATTCTAAGATTTTCATACTGAATTATGAGGGTTTGAAGTTTTTCTCGTTTTACCTGTTCATCTCCTTCATAGCTCAGAACGATCTTGTCCCATATTTCTTTTGTTGTTTTATATTGTATAACCTTGACGAATTCTGAGTGCGATAGACATCCTAATAGAGTATTGATAGCCTTTGCATTTGTTTCAAATTGCTTCTTCTCAGCCGGATCTGTAGGAGTTGCTGATGGAAAAGTGTACCCTGTATCTATGATATCCCAGACTTCTATACTAAGAGATTGAAGATAGGTTGTGACTCTTACCTTCCAATAGACAAAGTTGGTCCCATCAAAAATTGGTGGCGTGATCGATGCTTCTCTCTTGTAGTTTCTCATGATGATAGATATTCCTTCAAGCGATCAAGCTTCTTCTTAGGACCTGCTCTGATACCAATTGTTGGAAATAATACTTAGAGAGGGGTGAATCAGTATTATCAAATCTTTTCCAATAAACACTTGCAGATCTGACTAATGAAACTTGCATATACCTTCCAGATTTTAATTTAAATTATTCTTTAGATGTTAACCATTAATTTGTATGTCAGAACCATATAATAATGAACAGGAACAAGAAACATAGATAGTCACACCAAAGAACACCAGATATAAGGTGGAAACCCAATGTGGGTGAAAACCACCTGCTGCAATATGTCTCTATCTTCTTTCAATTAGAAACTTCTTTTTACAATGATTCTGTACTGGTGCAATCCTTTACCAGTACGCAGGCTGGTACCTGCAGAGAGCTACAACCCTCTTTCGTTCTCCATCTTCTCCTGGAACAGAGCTACAACCCCCTTAGCTCTTGTACTAGCTGGGATACTAGTACATAGGCTACTACCTGCAGATGACTACAACCTTCTCTTTTCTTCCAGGGACCACATTTCATAAATTTTCAGGCTGGATCCATGGACATCAAATAATCATCAAGTATATAGCTAACCAACCAATAAATTCTCAGAATGTTGTAACCATAAGATAATACCAGACTCCAATTTTAAACCCAGAACACTGTATGTATAAGCAAAAGCAGCTAAAATATATTTCAAGAAAAGTCCGCAACTTCACCAAGAGTAACCTACGGATATCCGCACTTCTGCTGTGTCGAGCCTGCGCAGCTCCGCACCTGCACTGTTGATGGCCTATGCAGCTCTGCACTTTCTCTGTCTGTGAACCGTGCACCTCCGCACCTGTAGGTGTCTATCACCTGCGCACTTCCACACCTGCACTCTTTATGGCCTGCACAGCTCCACCCTTTCTCTATCTGTGAACTGCACACCTCCACACCTGCAACTGTCTCTGCATTGCGCACCTCCAGGTATAGACAATTTATCAGTCTTCTCTTATACCCTAGACTATCAGATTTACAGATCTGATCATATGCCAAAAGAATCTCGACCCACCAGTAGATATGACTTGCAATGCTCAGGTTTCTCTTTGATTCAGGTCCATCTATGACTCACCAATTGATCATGAGAATTTTAGATCTTGCTCTCTCAAGATACTCAACACCCTTTTTTTTTCTGGCCAAGAGATCTCCTTTCCTTTTTATAGACTAGGCCTTACTCAAACCATGAACCAAAACCATTGAGAAATAAAACCAAGGACCCAATACTTGGGTTCAACCCTTTTGGATGCAATACCATGAACCAAAACCATAGGATCTATATTGTCGGACTAAATACCATGAACCAACCATAAGTTTTCCCACGTGCGCGCATATTTCTCTGCATGAAAGTCTGTGAACTTTAGGTCCGCACTTTTTGTTCGGAACACCTGCGAACTTGTTCGCACCTTCTGAAAGGTTCACCTATGGAACCTTTCAATGTCCACACCTTAGTGACCGGGAACCTGCGGATATCTTATTTTCTACTATTTTGAGAGCCTGAACTGAGCTCTGTCATTTGAGTGAGTTGCCATCAAGGACAACACCTTTGCCATAAGTCAAACCTGTGTCATAATGCCAACAGAGAGAGGAAGGAAAAAGAGAGATGACTTGAGAGAGAGGGGAGAGAGAGGGAGAGAGAGATAGAGTTGGAAGGGGAAGAAAGACATAGAGAGAGAAAGGTGGAGAGGGAGTGACAAGGGAGAGATGGGGGAGTTTAGTGGGGGGGGGGGGGGGGGAGATAGAGAGAAGGCAGAGAGAGAGAAGGGGAAGAGATAGAGAGAGAAAGGAAGAGGGAGAGATAGATATATGGGGAGAGAGTGTGTGTGTGTGATATATGTTTAGGGGGTTGAGATTGATTTTTGAAATTGGAAATGATTTGAGTAATATCAGTTCTTGTAACTTCTCAAGGGAGAAGTTGGAAAAGGCAGTCAGTGGCAAAAAAAAAAAAAAACTAACTACTTTCCCTAGCTATGAAATGCTCTAAGGAAAAGGGAGGGAGGGAAGGAAAAACCGTGCTAAAATTCTAGACAGTAAGGGGGAAATGCTAAGTCTATTGATGACTAGATAGCATAAGCACTGAGTGCGAAAACTTGTAGAAGATGGAGGTCTTGCGAGCAAGCTTGGGGGGAGATTTGGTCTTGAAGACAAATCTCATGGATGGGTGGATGACAAGCAGCTAATAAAAAAGGTGAGTTTATTTGTTGGGTTCTCTACTTTCTGGAAACACAGGTAAGCAGTTCTTTCTACAACTAAATTATAACCCGGATATTTTATTTGTTTTTATTTAATTGTGACTGGTATAGAAGGAGCAAGCTCTTAACCCCACAAGATATCTGGAAAACATTACCAGTTGGGTTTATAATCTATACAGACTAGTTACTTTCCATACCGGAAATCATTAATCATAGGGTATTAAAGAATTAACTGTTTAGCACTGCTTAATTTATCTGTTGTAAACATTAATCGTAGAGAATGACTGTCTGATCATAATTGGATTGTTATTGTCTGGAAGACACTAACCGTACAATTAGAGACTGTGTAAAAATAGTTATTTATTTGCTAGAAGATTAAATGTAGAGGAATTAATATTTGTACTGAACTGGTTATTAATATTCTAGTTAAACTGTGTAAATTTAAGAACCGAGAATTAATCTGTGTAAATTTAAGAACCAAGATCTGAACTGTGTAAATTTAAGAACCAAGATTTAAACTTACATAACACCCAAAACCCTTAGTCAAGGAGAGAAAGAAAATTATTGAAGTTGCTAGTGCAGCGAGAGAGGAAAAGAATTAATTTCATGGGTAAAACTAAAAACAAGCTCGAATAAGAAAATGTGGACAAGCTACTGAGAGACATAAGAGAGTATACACCTAAAGTCGAAATGGGTAGCATCATTATAGGTGGGGACTGTTAATTAGCATTCAAACCATTGTAGGACCCTTCCTGAAACCCTTTTACAAGAACAAAACCCTAAATTGATAAACAATAACAGCATTTACGTTCTCATTTAGGTATTTAAAAACTTCAAGAATCATAATTGTGCCAGAGAAAACCCAGTCACTTTGTTTTTCACAGAAGTAAAAATTGAACCCTTATATAAGCTCAGAGCCGCAATAGTTGATTAAGTTTTGGACATTTAAAGTAATGGAATAGTATTCACACAGAACATTTAAATCACATGAAGCTATATAGAAGAACTGAGCAAGAGTAGCATTGATATCTCAACAAGAAATGAGAATAATTTAATCTCTAGCAACGAAGAAAAAAATATAATTACATTTCAGGGAAAAGACCCACATTGAATTTGGCATAAGAAACTTAAACAGCTTCTTCCAAAAGGTCTGTGATTACAAAATAAATCAGGTCATGACTAGAGTTTAAAACTAAACAATTCTCTGGAGCGGCCTTAGCTATAGGGCCGTAGTTGACCAAAAGCCTCAGATAGGCTCAAAAATATATATGTATACAACTTTTCCATAACAGAAGACCACCACCAGGAAAAGAAAAGAGCTGGTAAGTAGCTTGACATGGGAATTCCACTTAGTTTTGGAACAAAAATGCCAAAACTAGCACCACCTTGTAGGGTTGATGCTGAACCCTCAAATTAAACCCGAGAGATTCCTTTACTGTCAATCCAGGTAGGGTTGCCGATAGAGCTTACCCGGAAACCCTCAAGTGTTGAAGACAGATAAGGAAACCACAATCACCATTGTTAACAGCTTGTATCCCTCGGACCCACTTCCACCATACCTACAGAAGGATCCAAGGCAAACCGCATCAATAAATAACCAGTGACAGTTAAACATTTGCGGAAAACATAACCAGAGAAATTCTCATCTGAATAACTTAATGAGTATTACACATTCCATGGAAGAAAGCTCCACTACTATGATTCTGAGACCTTTCAACTTCATCATAAACCAAGGTCTACAGGCCAAGCAAGCCAACAAGAGGAGAAGGAGAGTCGAGACTGGCGCCAAGGAAGGAGGGAGAAAAATGAGGCATAACTCCGGAAAACAAGATTGAGTAGCCTTCTAGAAAGCACCCAGCTGTAGGAGTGAGAACCAAAATCCTCCACAGTCAATGTGACAAGATACCTAAGAAGTTCTGTCACGGAAGGATGAGCCTACAGTACCATGTAAACATGACAGAGTAGGGAATTAAATGCTAAAAATTCCAATGGGTGATTTAGTTAGTGCATGAACTAGTGTGTGTTCCGGGTAGGTTAATGCCAAATTAATGAGACAGTCAGTGAATAGTGAATAGGACTTACCTATGGCATGGATTTACATTGTAGTGCAAATATTAGTAACTTAACTAAAGAACAGTTCAATGATCCGTATGATATAATCATCCCATGAAATTATTGCTATGGTAAAGATAATGTTACTATGTTAATTTTTTTTTTTTTGTTTCTGATTTTAATTATATTATGTTGTTATGGAGACATGACAAGTTGTATCAGAGCCAAGTTTACAAAATTGTGGCCTCTGGAAAATTTTGTTCTCTAACTGTTGTTAATTCACTAACGTGTTAAGAACAAGAAAACAGGACAACAAAAGTTTATGAGAAGGACAGACAGTGTGCCACATAGGAATATGGTTAGCCTAGGACCTGCAACATTTCCTGAAAATAACCCTAAAATATGGGTGCAGTTAGGAGAGGAGGCTCGTAATAGAAATCTTAAAATACTGGAAACGGTTCAGGAATTAAAGAATGAGATGGCCCGCCTATGGGAGGACAATGCAAGATTAACATTAGAACAGGAAAACATTATGAAAAGTTTGTCTGATAAACAAAATTAGCACTAGACCATTCCCAGTCCTGAATAGGAACGAATGTTCGAAGAACAGGGTTACCACACGGAGCATGAAGGAACAATAGGAGGGGAAGAGAATCGAGAGGATAAGTCGGATAAGGCTTTTGAGCACCCAACATCAAAAAGGAAGTAGATAGAATTGCAAGGGGAGTTTCAAAAAATAAAGCGGCCACTATTCGATGGAGAGCTAGAGGAAGCAACCGAAGCCTGGCTTATAAACATGAATAAATATTTCCAATTATATGAATATGATCACAATCTAAAAGCCCGACTAGCCATCTTCCAACTACAAGGGAAGGCCACTTTGTGGTGGGAGGAGGTCAATATTGTACGAGGGGTAAGAGAAAAAAATATAACTTGGGTGAAGTTCCAAAAATATTTCAAGGAAAGATATTTGACTGCATGATTTTACGATGAGAAAGTAAAATAATTTCATGACCTATAGCTTGGACAACAAACAATGGATGATTTTATCACCCGATTTACCTCTTTGCTCCGATATGTACCTTACATACTAGATGAAAAGGCTAAGGTGCAGCAGTTCGTCAACAGTTTACCCTTGGTGATGAGGGAAAGAATTGAGTTTGATAACCCAAAAACGATGGATGAGGTTATACGAAAGGCCAGGATATGCTATCAGCAAAGTAAGTAGAAGGGAGAAGTTCTAGGGAAGAAGTGGGCTGACAAGAAAGGTAATAATATTTTTGTGGGAAATAAGGGAAATCATGGTAGTGCTAGCAAAGGGTTTCCCAAAGGGTAAAAAAACAGAAATCTGCATAAAAACCAACTCAGAATTAAGCCACCATCTGAACCTAGAATCAGTGAGCAATCTGATAGATTTGATAATGAAGGGACAATGAGACCCCCAGTACAATGTTGGGGATGTGGGGGGCCACATTACATTAAAAATTGTCCTCTTCGTAAAGGCACTAAACAGGTTTCACAAATCCATGAAGCATCAATAGTAGGCGACGGGCCCAGAGCATTCCGAAAATTAATGCTGCTCTCAAAGACGATCAGGCATAATACCAGCTGACTATGGTGGAGTTTGAAAGTAAGATTTTTGATCATACCGTATACGTTTTAATTAATCCTGGAGCTACATTAAGTTATGTTAGTCATAAGGTTGTGGAACAATGTAAATTATAGTCTATCAAGTTTAAAAACCCTTGGCTAGTATAGCTGGCAACAGGGGCAAAGAGACGTGTGTTGGCCAAGGTAAATAATTGCCCTCTGGAAATAGCAGGTCAGCCTTTGATGGAAAATCTAAACATACTTCCTCTTGGATTGTATGATGTGTTGATAGGCATGGACTGGTTGGAAAAACACTGGTCCATTATAAACTGTAAAACAAAAACTATCTGCTACAAGAATGAACTGGGAGAAAAGTGGGAGATGTAAGGCATCCTGAGACCAATACAGATTCGACCAAGGCCAATAAAAGCCTCTCAACTGGCAAAGTATATCAGGAAAGGGTGTCAAGTTTATGTTATTTAGGTTGGTTATGCCAACTCAAAGGACAAGACTACCACCTTGGATAGTATTCCAGTAGTTCAAGAATTTGCAGATGTGTTCCTTGAAGAGATACTAGGACTGCCACCCAAGAGAGACATAGATTTCACTATTAAATTGGTGCCAGGAGTAGCCTTGGTGTCCCGAGCTCCTTATCATATGAGCACATCAGAACTGAAAATGAAATTACAGGAACTGTTGGATAAAAATTACATCCGCCTCAACATGTCACCCTGGGGAGCCCACATGTTGTTCGTCAAAAAGAAGGATGGAACCCTTAGTATGTGCATGTACTACCATCAACTAAATAAGTTAATAATTAAGAACAAGTACCCTTTACCCTGTATTGATGAACTATTTGACCAAGTCAAAGGGGCAACCTTATTTTCAAAAATTGATTTACGATCGAGATATTACCAGATTAGAATTAGAGAGGAGGATATAACCAAAACTGCCTTTAAGACTTGCTATGGACACTACGAATTTGTGGTATTACCCTTTGGGTTAACCAATGCCCCTGTGACCTTTAGGTGTTTAATGAATAGCATATTTCATTAGTATTTAGATAAATTTGTGTTAATTTTTATTGACGATATACTGATATATTCCTAGAATATTGAGGAACACAAGGAACATCTCAGACTGGTGATGCAAACCCTCCGGGAGCATCAATTATACGCCAAATATAGCAAGTGAGATTTCTTTAAGGAACAAATTTAGTGATTAGGACATATTATTACTAAGGATGGAATCGCGGTGGATCCTGAGAAGATAAGGACCATAATGGAATGGCCAGTACCAAAGGACATAGCGGATATAAGATATTTCATCGGATTAGCAAGTTATTATAGATGGTTTGTGGAAGGATTCTCTAGAGTAGCCTATCCTATCACCTCCTTGCAAAAGAAAGGGAAAACTTTTAAATGGACCGCAAAATGCCAAAAAGAATTTGAGCAACTCAAGCATCTGCTCACCACTGTGCCTATATTAAGCATAGCAGATCCAGGTAAGGACTATGTGGTGTGCATAGATGCGAGTAAGGAAGGGGTAGGAGGGGTAATGATCTAGGAAGGTAAGGTAATCATCTATGAGTCTAGGAAATTAAAGGAACGTGAGCAAAAATATTCCGCTTACGATTTGGAGTTGGCAGCTTCCATTCACGCCTTACAGATGTGGCGTCACTATCTGATGGGTAAAAAGTTTATGTTGATGACGGACCATCATAGCTTGATTAGTTACTTCAACCAACCTATATTAAATACTAGGCAAGCACGGTGGGTAGATTTCCTAAGTGGATTTGATTTCGAGATTAAACATCTGAAAGGGAAAGAGAATGGGGTAGCGAAAGCTTTAAGTCGAAAGGTACATTGCCTCTACGAAATTTCTTGCAGCGAGGGGTGGACTACCTACGATGAAATGATTAAAAATTAGAAGAACAAGATTCGAAATATCAGCAAATAGGACAACAAGTTCAAAATCCAACCAGTAATGAAAATCATGAAGGATATGCGATGGATGATGCTGGCATGCTAAGCTATAAAAAAAGCTATATGTGCCCAACCAAATAACGTTAAAAGCTTGATTTTGGATGAATTTCATAAAATTCCTTATGCATAACACCTGGGGTATCAAAATATGATTACCACACTCCAAAAGGAGTACTATTGGCCTGGCATGAAAAAATATGTAGCAGAATATTTGACACATTGCTTGGAATGCCAACAAGTTAAAACAGAACATCAGCACCCTGCTGGGTTATTGCATCCACTACCAATTCTAGAGTGGAAGTAGGAAACCATCTCTATGGATTTCATAATAGGATTACCCAAATATAAAAGAAACAATGACTCCATCATGGTGGCAGTGGAAAAATTAAGCAAATCAACTCATTTTATACAGTACAATCCACTTTCAGAGTAGTGCAAATTGCGCATATTTTTATGCAAAACATTTTCAAGCTGCATGGGTTACCAAAAACTATAATTTTTTACTGTGATGTAAAATTTACATCAGACTTCTGGAGAACTCTATTTGAGGGGTTAGGGACTCAATTGAACTTTAGTTCCACCTATCACCCTCAAACAGATGGACAAACCAAACGGTTGAATCAAGTAGTAGAAGATATGTTGAGGTCATATGTAATGCAGCAACCATCTAAATGGGAGGACTATTTGCACTTGGTCAAATTTACGTACAAAAACGGTTATCATACTTCTTTGCAAATGAGCTCGTTTGAAGTTCTGTATAGATGGAAATGTCGCACACCCTCTAGTTGGGGGGGACTAGAGGACAAGTTAATGCTAGGACCTGAAATGTTAAAAGAGATGGAAGAAATGGTCAAGAAGGTACGATCCAACTTAAAGTCAACCCAAGATAGGCAAAATAATTTTGCCGATAAGAAGAGAAATTTTAAAGAGTATCAAGTAGGGGATCATGTGTATGTGAGGATTCAAGCTAAAAAGAGTATGTTACAATGGAGTGGGGGCACCAAGATGGCACCTTTGTTTTGTGGACCATTTCAAATCTTAGCGAGGGTTGGGCCAGTGGCATACCAGCTCGCCCTACCAAGCCATATTCGGGTCCACAATGTCTTCCATGTGTTAGTATTAAAAAGATACATTTGTGATCCTAAACACATAATCAGTTGGCAAGATATATAGGTAAAGAAGAATCTTAAGTAGGCTAATTAATTGAGATATTAAAGGCAAAATTGACTATAGTTCTGTTGTTTCAGGTTGATCCAGAAGGAGAATTCTTGGTCAAGCCATTGAATATACTCGAACGGAGAGAAGTAATGCTGCGGAAATGAGCCATCACCCAGGTTAAAGTGTAATGGAAGCACTTTGGGCCAGATGAGGCCACCTGGGAGGATGAATAGCTCATGAAAGAAGCATATCCAAGGTTGTTTTTGGCCAGAAAACATCAGGACGATGTTTGATTTCAGGGGGGGAAGATGTAATGTTCCTAGAAAAACTGTAAATATTTTTATTTTACCACAGTAAGAAAACAAACTGGATAATTATTGTTATTATCTATTTGAAATGAATAATATTGTTGATTTTTGAAATTGGAAATGATTTGATTAATATCAGTTCTTGTAACTTCTCATGGGAGAAGATGGAAAAGGCAGTTGTCGAAAAAAAAAAAAAAAACCTAACTACCTTCCCTAGCTGTGAAATGCTCCAAAGAAAAGGGAGTGAGGGAAGGAAAAACAATGATAAAATGTCAGACAGTAAGGGGGAAATGCTAAGTCTGGTGATGACCAGATAGCATAAGCACTGAGTGCAAAAACTTGCAGAAGTCAGAGGTCTTGTGAGCAAGCTTGGTGGGAGATTTGTTCCTGAAGACAAATCTCATGGACGGGTGGATGACAGGCAGCTGATAAAAAAGGTGCGTTTATTCGTTGGGTTCTCTGCTTTCTGGAAACACATGTAAGAAGTACTTTCTACAACTAAACTGTAACCCAGATATTTTATGTGTTTTTATTTAATTTTGAGTGGTATAGAAGGAGCGAGCTCTTAACCCCACAAGATATCTGGAAAACATTACCAGTAGGGTTTATAATCTATATAGACTAGTTACTTTCCATACCGTAAATCATTAACCGTAGGGTATTAAATAATTAACTATTTAGCACTGCTTAATTTATTTGTTGTAAACATTAATCGTAGAGAATGACTGTTTGATCAGAACTGGATTGTTGTTGTCTGGAAGACACTAACCATAGGATTAGAGAGTGTGTAAAAGTAGTTTTTTATTTGCTCGAAGATTAAATGTAGAGGAATTAATATTTGTACCGAACTAGTTATTAATCTTCTAGTTAAACTGTGTAAATTTAAGAACCGAGAATTAATCTATGTAAATTTAAGAACCTGTGTAAATTTAAGAACCGAGATCTGAACTGTGTAAATTTAGGAACCAAGATTTAAACTTACATAACACCCAAAACCCTTAGTCAAGGAGAGAAAGAAAATTATTGAAGTTGCTAGTGCAACGAGAGAGGAAAAGAATTAATTTCATGGGTAAAACTAAAAACAAGCTCGAATAAGAAAATGGGGACGAGCTACTGAGAGACATAAGAGTGTCTACACCTAAAGTCGAAATGGGTAGCATCATTATAGGTGGAGACTGTTAATTAGTATTCAAACTGCTATAGGACCCTTCCTGAAACCCTTTTACAGGGACAAAACCCTAAAGTGATAAACAATAACAGAATTTACATTCTCATTTAGATATATAAAAACTTCAAGAATCATAATCATCACAGAGAAAACCCAGTCACTCTGTTTTTTCGCAAAAATAAAAATTGAACCCTTATATAAGCTCAGAGCTGCAATAGTTGATTAAGCTTTGGACATTTAAAGTAACGAAACAATATTCACACAAAACATTTAACTCACATGAAGCTGTACAGAAGAACTGAGCAAGAGTAACATTGATATCTCGACAAGAAACGAGCATAATTTAATTGCTAGCAATGAAGAAAAAAAATATAATCACATTTCAGGGAAAAACCCACATTGAATTTGACATAAAGAAACTTAAACGGATTCTTTTGAAAGGTGTGTTATTACAAAATAAATCAGGTCATGATCAGAGTTTAAAACTGAACAATTCTCCGGAGCGGCCTTAGCTACAGGGTTGCAGCCGACCGGAAGCCTCAAATAGGCTCAAAAATATATGTATACAACTTTTACATAATAGAAGACCACTACCAGGAAAACAAAAGAGCTGTTAAGTAGCTTGACATGGGAATTCCACTTAGTTTCGGAACAAAAATGCCAGAACTAGCACCACCTTGGAGGGTTGATGCTAAACCCTCAAATTAAACTCCAGAGATTCCTTTACTATCAATATCCAGGCAGGGTTGCCAATAGAGCTTACCCAAAAACCCTTGAGTGCTGAAGACAAGTAAGGAAACTGCAAACACCATTGTTAATAGCTTGTAGCCCTCGGACCCACTTCCACCATACATACAAAAGGATGCAAGGAAAACCGCATCAGCAAATAACCAGGGATAGTTAAACATTTGCAGAAGACATAACTAGAGAAATTCTTGCCTGAACAACTTAATGAGTATTATAGATTCCATGGAAGAAAGCTCCACTGCTCTGCTTTCGGGATCTTTCAACTGCATCGTAAACCAAGGTCTGCAGGCCAAGCAAGCCAACAAGAAGAGAAGGACAGTCAAGACTGGTGCCAAGGAAGGAGGGAGAAAAATGAGGCATAACTCTAGCAAACAAGATTGAGTAGCCTTCTAGAAAGCGCCCAGCCACAAGATCGAGAACCTAAATCCTCCACCTTCGATGTGACGAGAGACCCAAGAAGTTCTGTCGTGGAAGGATGAGCCTATAGTACCACGTTAACATGACAGAGCAGGGAATTAAATGCCAAAAAATCCAGTGGGTGATTTAGTTGGTGCATGAACTGGTGTGTGTCTGGGGTAGTTTAACGCCAAATTAATGAGACTGTTAGTGAATAGTGAATAGGACTTACCTATGGCATAGATTTACATTGTAGTGAAAATATCGGTAACTTAACTAAAGAACAGTTCAACGATCCGTATGATATAATCATCCCATGAAATTATTGTTATGGTAAAGATAATGTTATTATATTTAAAAAAAATTGATTATTTCTGATTTTAATTATATCATGTTGTTATGGAGACATGACAGAGGTAGACACATAATGGAAGGTGGAGAGAGAGGGAAGAAGAAAGAGTCTCACAGAGACAAATACAGACATAGAAGTTAGATCTAAAAAGTCGTCAATATTTAAAATTTTCAATGTGGTTGTTGATTTCTAATCCTATTTGATCACATGCAATATATGCATTGATTTCAGTGTAGATTTCGATTTATAATTCTATATAATACCTTCCACTAAATGCATTGATTTCAGTGTCGATGTTGATTTCTACTCCTATTTGACTGCTTGCATAGGATGCATTGGTTTTAGTGTAGATATTGATTTCTAGGCCTATTTGATCGCTTGCACTAGATGCATTGATTTCAGTTTAGATGTCGATTTCTAATCATATTTAATACCTTACACTAGATGCATTGATTTTAGCGTAGATGTTGATTTCTACTCATATTTGATTGCTTGCATTAGATGCATTGGTTTCTGTGTAGATATTTATTTCTAATCCTATTTGATTTCTTCCACTAGATGCATTGATTTCAATATAGATGTTGATTTCTAATCCTAATTGTTTGTTTTCACTAGACGCATTGATTTTAGTGTAGATGTTGATTTCTGATTTGATGCGACAAGATGTGTGATTTACATTAATTTCAAAGTAACTATATTAATAGTGTGCATTTATTTCAATGTAAGAACATCTCTACCTCCTCCATCTATATCTCTATCTCCCATTGTCTCTCCTTCTTTATCTCTCTATCTCAACCCTTAAACATACACACTCTCTCTCCATATCTATCTATCTCTCTCTCCCTCCCTCCCTTTCCCCTTGCTCTCTCTCTCTTCCCCTCTCTCTCTCTAACATTTCTCTCCCCATATCTATATCTCTTACTCCCTCCATGCCTTTGCCTCTCTCTTCTTCCCTCTTCATCCTCTCCCCCCCATCTATATCTCTATCTCCACTTGTCTCTCCTTATCACCCCCAAAACATACACACTCTCTCTCAGTGTAAGCACATAAAAAATATTCAACCATAAATACAATACTTGAATTTTCATCCTATTTTCATCCTAAATAGAATGTTTTCTTACCCCAAATGTTTTTTTCTTGAAACTATAAACTATTTATAATTGGGTACGTTCTTATTATTCCCATTTTCCATCATTCAACATTGTTAATTAATTTGCATTTAAATGTGGTAATAGAAAATAACTACCATCAAAAATTATTTGGGGTTTAAATAAGTCACAATTATTGAATTTCGAGAAAACTACTATTAATATTGGAGAGAAATGGAGACAAGGTATGTTGTTTACTATAGTAGCTCGAGTTTAATATTTGAATGGTCTATGATTCCAACTACTCTTTTCATATGACTGATATGAGAAAATGGAAAAACTAATAGGTGTGACAATAGGAACAGTAGAAGGAAATAGTTTCAGATTTATTGCAATGAAGATTGTTTTTAATTGACTATATTCTTAGTATTCACATTTTCTATATATCAAAATTGTTACATTGACACTTTGCACTCAAAATTTGTATTTCATCATTTTTCATCATTCAAGTCACTAACAGTCTCTCTCATCTCAACAAACTTAGGTAACTAAGAAAATTTTAAATTAAACTGACTAAATTAATCTTAGACATATTTATCATATTTAAAATGATCAAAATAATGAGATGTTTAGAAAATTTTGTATGACCGCACATGATTGAAACAAGCCTAGATCCATCTTAACACCAGATTTATCAAGCACTGAGAGGGATCAAATCTCTCGAGGCGCAAACCTTTCCTCAAGTTTTGCACTCAAAAAATAGGTTTGCACCTCAAGAGATTTGATCTGTCTCGGTGCTAGATGGATCTAGGCTGGTATTAATGAAATGAAGTTTATTTATGTTGTTCCTTTGTGTTTATGTGTATATTTGTATTTTGTTGCATTCCTGCATAATTTCGGATCAATGGTATTAGAGCAGTCTGCTCTTTCTTTTTTCTTCTTTGCATGTCCCCAATGAGGTCAAGGTATAAGGATTTAAGGCTCGAACTGGTTGAACCTTTGCAAGACTAGCCTCGCAAACCTTGACGGCCTCCCATGGTGAAAGAAAAGAAAGACGAGGGGGTAGGAGATCCTTTAAAAATATTGCTTGAGGAATCCCTTGAGCAATAAAGGAACACAATGATGGATAACTTTTCCTTGATCCTTCGGAGACTACCTACAAGCGACACATCTTCATCCAGCAACCACTCTGGAGGCACCACTCCTTTTAAGGTACAACTTAACTTTGACATTCCCATATTTGAAGGACAAATAAATGTAGATGTCGTAGATAGATGGTTAAATCTATTGGAAGGATATTTTTTAATTCATGACTTTTCCAATTAGGAAAATATTAATTCCACATTCCTCAAATTCGCCCCCATGTCAAGGACTGGTGGGAAACCAACTATGAAAAAAAGGACGAGAGAAAATCCTCATTGTTTTCAGTCGCACCCACTTGGAATTCTTTCTGAGATGCCATCTAGGGAACAATATTACCTTGTTGGGAGCTATGAAGATAAATATATAAAGTGGATCACACTACGGTGGGGAAGGACGAATATGGGTCAGAGTTCACAAATGTTTTCCACACACTTCACACAAAGCTAGGTATTTGATACTCAAGTACTGTGGTTGTCTACACAAGTACATCTAAGACGAGATGGAGTTCTTGGACATCTCCTCACTTGGCACTGCCTATTGATACACTGTCAAGATGGAGCAGAAATTTAAATAGAAGCAGCAAGGCTTTGGATCTGCAATTCTAAAGCAAGGAAAAGGTGCCCCAAACCATAAAACTAAGGACAAATAAAAGGTGAGGTGACCTAGGAAAACCCATTGAAGCTGCAAGCAAAGAACAACACAAGAAAGACAAAGAAGGACACAGGAAAATGGTGTGAGTTCCATAAGAGCCCCACTCACAACACTAGTGAGTGTCGAGCCAAGCAGTCACTGATGGTTGAGCTGAAGGCTTCCAAATTAGATGCATGTTCTGACTCTATGTCAGAGACTGACAAGGGGAATCACAAAGGGAATCATATTATCGATGCGGAGCATAGTGCCACTATTGCCACCACTAAGATCCGAAAGGATGATCCCGAATATCCAGAGAAGGGGGAGAGGTTCTTCCACTCATAAATGTGGGTGAAGGTTTCTCCGTTGCTGTTCATTATCGACAACACGCCAAAAGAACCTCATTTCATCAAATTTCATGAAGCGGTTGGGCCTACTAACCACACCACACCTGCAGCCATACACCATTAGGTGGCTTCAACAAGGGCAGTATCTCCCCGTCAACCAATAATGTCACCTTCCCTACAGCATTAACCTTTCACATATGAGGTATTGTGTGTTGTTTCTCCCTTGAAGTTTTTGATGTTTTATTATGCCAGCCATACTTGTGGAAGCGGCATGTTGTGTATGAATCTAGGCCTCACACTTTTATTATTACTTTGGGCAATAAGTTGTACAGAATACTTGAGGTAGCACCGCTTACCACCATTTCTTTGATCACTATGAAACAATACAATAAGATCATTTCCTAGACTGGGAAATTTGTTTTCCTTATGATTCGCCCTCAAGGTAAGAAGAAGATTGTGGCCACGATGTCTAAACAGGGCTCCTCCACATAGAAGCAGTAGATGGACAAGGTTGTAGAGGATTACAGGGAAATCTTCACCTCACCCACAGGGGTACCTCTACACTGTCAGGTCAAGCACTCCATCGAACTGACTCCAGGCATGTTGCTACCCAATGGACTAATCTATCCATGCTATGTTCTATATAATGATGAAATCAAGAAGCAAATTTAGGATCTGTTGTAGAAATGGCACATCAAACAAATTTCATCACCCTATGGGAGCCTGATCGTGTTGGTACAGAATAAGGATGGGACTTGGAGACTTTGTATTGACTATCGGGCACTTAACAAATCATTGTCCGGAATAGGTATCCAATCCCATGGATTGATGACCTTCTGGACCATCTCAAGGGGGGGAATAATTAAGCAAGATTGACTTGAAGTCTGGTTATTACCAGATACCAATTGAATCCTCTGATGTGTGGAAGACTACCTTCAAATCCATCCTAGGGTCTTTACGAATGGTTGGTCATGCCTTTCGGGTTGATAAATGCCCCCGCAACCTTCATAAGGTTGATGGACATCTTGCGACCCTTCACTAACTCATTTGTGGTGGTGTATTTGGATGACATTATGATCTTCAACCAAATTTGGGAAGAACACCTCCACCATAATCGACAAGTCCTCCAAACCTTGTAGCAACACAAGTTGTGTGTAATTTGGATAAATGTTCTTTTGGTATAACTCGGGTTCAATATCTGGGGTACATCATTGATGAGCAAGGTGTGAATGTGGACCTAGCTAAGATGCAATTCATTCGGGATTGGCCAGCCTTAACCACTCTAACAGAGCTTCGTAACTTTCTAGGTCTTGCCAACTTCTACCTCAAGTTCATGTTGGAGTTCTCTCATATAACTTGGCCTTTGATTCAAGTCACCAAAGGAGGAGTAGAAAGAAAATTTATTTTGGTATGAATCCCAACAGAATGTGTATGTCAATTTGAAGCACCATCTCTACTCTGCACTAGTGCTCACATTACTAGGCCTTCAACAACCATTTGAGAGGTCATGCTATTGTTGTAGTTCTTACTCAACATGGGCATCCAGCATCATATCATAGTGAGACACTTTCACACACAGTTCAAAAGTATCCCACATATGACAAAGAGATGTATTCCATTATGCAGACATGTCGACAATGGAAGCATTACATTCTAGGAAAGGAAATGGTCATCCACACAGATCACCGACCCCTACAATTCATACAAACATAAGCAAAGTTGTAGAACGATCACCATCAGAAATTGTCCACATACCTACAACAGTTTCATTTGAACATTAAGTACAAGAAGGGAAGCACCAAAAATGTCGAACACTGCCTTAACCAACCAGCGGTCATGGCATTGACCACTATGCTCGAATCTTGTAGGCACGAGATTGTGGGCTGGCCACATCTTTACAAGAGCAGTCCAGAATTCAGCAACACATACCAGATGCTCCTGGAAGGAAAGCAAGTTCCAAATTTTCACCTCCAGGATGCACTGTTATGCCACCTAGGACACCCTTTTGTTCCTTCAAGTGAGTGTTCCAAGATTATTTGGGAGGCACACTTCAGTCGGGTCGCTAGACATTTTGGGGTAGAGAAAATAGTGGCAATGTTGCAAAAGTATTTTTATTGGTTGAACCTTCAACAAGATGCTGGGAAGTACATCAGATCTTTCACTACCTGTGTCATTACCAAATCAACCATCAAGAAGCAAAGCCTATATACTCCTCTGCCTACTCCTAGTCAACCTTGGGAATCTATCTCGATGGATAACATGTCGGGCCTTCCTTCTACTACGCATGGCAATGACTACATTTTCGTATTCGTCGATAGGTTCTCTAAGATGGTCATTCTAGCAGCCTACAAGAAGAGTATCATAGTAGAAGCCACTACTAGGCTCTTCTTTGAACTAGTGTGGGTACATTTTGGGATTGCACATTCAATTATCTTAGATCAGGACATCAGGTTTCTAAGTACATTTTGGTCAATTATTTGGTCAATGTTGGATATCAAGCTCACTAAGTCTACCACTTTCCACCCCCAAACTGATGGCCAAATAGAGGTCATCAACAGGATGATCATACACATTCTTTGTATGTACAACTTGAAGAATCCACGCACATGGGATGAAAGCCTCCTCTTTGTCCAGCATGGCTACAACACAGCTCTCATAGCTTAATTAGCCACAACCCCTTTTAGGTGGGGTTGGGATTCCAGCCATTATGTCCCATTGATGTGGCCATACCATTTGCAGCCACTTAGCAAGATTTGGCTCATGTCCAGTTTGATGCTGACAGAGCTAATAAATTCATTGAGAACATTCAGCACATCTACCAGTAGGTCCATGACATATTCGATAGAGATAGTGCTAAGTACAAGAAGCATTTTTTACCAACATTAGGTTCCACACAAGTTTTAGGTGGGTGACAAAGTTTGGTTACATTTGCAGAAGGAGTGCCTCATTGGGCCCCACTGCAAGCTTCACCCACTTCAATATGGGCCCTACACCATTAATAAGGTTACAGGGAACAATTATTTCGAGCTCATCGTTCCATCATTCCTTGGTCTGCACCCAATTTTCAATGTGGACCACCTTCAACCATACTTTCCA
The DNA here is from genome assembly GCA_000404065.3 of Pinus taeda. Classification (NCBI taxonomy): domain Eukaryota; kingdom Viridiplantae; phylum Streptophyta; class Pinopsida; order Pinales; family Pinaceae; genus Pinus; species Pinus taeda. The sequence continues at coordinate 47,413 of APFE030272637.1, read as the reverse complement.
CCATTACTGGACACATCAGACATTGCAAAAAAGATCACACCAACATAGATAAACCCAGAATCCATGGAACATGCCACAACTGATCAGATCATGGACATGTAGATCAAGAAAACTCACCAAAAAAAGATCCAACTGTATCAGGTTATCACAGTTGGCCAACTCTTGTACCAAGGCAAGTGACTCACCAGGGACCAAGTTTAGTAGAAATTTCCCCATCTCATGGAGGCACTCAGTGCAATGGAGACCATTGCTTCCTAAAGGGGGGGGCGCTGATCCAAGTGGATATTGGTGGCCACCCACCTATTCCACTTTGACCCCAACTATTGTTTCTTTTCAGTTTCCTTAATTGCAGCACAACTTACTATTTTTGGCAATTTTTTGGGTCCTAAACTTTTGGAGCTGTTTTGAGGGATTAAAATACTTTTTTTAGGGGAAACGGCGAGATCGGGAAATCTTACACAATCTTTAGGTTTTTTCAGCCTACTCTTTTAGATATTCAAAATGAGGTATTATGAAAGACAAACGAATATCATATGTCAAAGTTACAACCTCGGGAAGAAACAGGGCCCATTGTTTTGGCGCTTGATCTCCTAGGGTTAGGTTTTTGGATGTTTAGGGTTTTCCATTTTTTCTCAATAATAAATAGGTTTTTGAGCCTCATTGTAACATAGTTCATAGGCATGTAGCCACCACATCTCTTCTCAGAGATAAGTTATCATCACATGAGTTTTTTATTTCCAATTATGTATGTAAGCATATTTCAGTTCTTTGATATTATTGAAATGGAGTTTTATTTCTATTGCTTTTTTTTTACGTGTATATATGTATTTTTTTTTGTTCTTGCATAAGTTCAAATCATAAATCATGTTTAGCATTTGTTAAAATATGAAACTAGGGCCAAATTCCACTTTGGACAACCCATTTGAAAATATGATTATTGGATTGAATTCCCCTTTCCAAGAGGACCAAAATCATCTTAAGGATCACTAAATTTGGACAAGGAGAAATATGTTTTGAAGTCAATCCCACACATTACAATTGGTCAAGGTCAGCTTGGGGCCAAGTTGAGCAAATTGATCCCCTTCTATCACATATAAATAGAAGTGACTTCCAAGCTCATTTGACACATTCACAAGACACATTCCTTCTCTCTCCTACATTGATTGGTTCGTATAGATTGTAGGGAAGCCTATTTACTCCACATGTGTCCATGTTGGACCAAGTATTTGATGTTCTCTTTGTTGGCCAAGTTGCAGCCAGCTTTGATTGGCATTGACCAGGACTTGTTTGACCTCATTTGACTGCAGTTTTGGTGGGCTTCGCTAACTTACAGTATGTTGCATGTCTTGGCATAGTTTACAAGGGATTTTGGGTAGGTTGACCTGCATTGACCGCAACCCTATTTGATCATAGAGTTGATTTTTAGTTTGACCTAGTTTGGTTGTCTCTTTACTGACTATTTTGGATGTTGGTTAATAATTAAGGAAGATTGAGTTAGTTTGACCTTGACCAAGCTCAAGGAGGACAATTTTAATGTTTTTTTGAATAATGTTGACTTTCTCATTAGGGTTGTTTAATTGTTGTTAACTGAGAGCAAAATTGCAGATTTTTATTGGGTTATTGGATCATCTATTTGTAAAGTCAAACTTGACTTTGACTTTATATTATTGATCTATTATATATTCTCTCTCTCTTGAACTTTTGATATTTGATAATAAGAAGGATTGATCAAGGGATTTCCCCATATTAGGGTTTGTCCCTAGCTTGAGCCAAATTCTTGTGTTCCCTTGTCTTGGCTTGTGTCCTACATTTTATCGTCTATGTTCTATCTATAGTTATTGTCAATGTGAATGGTTAATGTGATTTCTATTGGAAATTATAGTAGAAATTACCATTGGGCTAATAAAAGGACATTGATCTAATTGTTGCAAGCATAGAAAATACCATTGTTATCTAAATTAGCATGGTATCAAAGCCCAGGTGAGGACAAGCCCAAGCAAGAGATAAATCACTAAGATATATGTTGGTTAAAGAATATTTGACAAGTCTCCATGGCCTCTACATCTTACTTCAAGTCTACGACAAGCTCAATGAAAAATATGACTATCATGCATGGAAGATGACTTTGGATCTTACTTTAGAGGAGCATGAAGTATTGGACTATGTGCAAAGAAAAATGGTGGAGTCTCCTTCAAATACATTTTCTGGTGTTAAAACGAAGTATAGAAAAGGTAAGGTAAAAGATAAGAAACTTATAATTGAACCTATTCAAAATCATTTGGTTGCCTATATTTTTTATTTGGGAACTTCTAAGGAAATGTATGATAAGTTGGTTTGGATGTTCAAAGTGAACAATGCAATTCAAATTCTCTTTCTCAAGAACAAGTTGAAGGATATCAAGATGGATAAAGGGGAGTCTATCCAATCCTACTTCATGAGAATAACTCAAATCAATAATGACCTACTATCTATTGGATAAGTTATTATTAACATGGATCTCACTCTCATTGCTCTTGGAGGTCTTTCAATACCATGGAATATATTTGTCATGACCATTCTCAACAATGACAGGATACCTAGTTATGATGAGTTATTGGCTAGATGCAATCAAGAGGAATCAAGGATGATGGAAAGAAACAAATTCAAAAATGCTAATGAACTTACTGCCTGCTCTACACATGCTAAGAGGAATAATGGTGTTGGTCCAAGGAGACAGGGTCAAGGATCTAAGAAGGAATTCAAAGGAAGATGCTACAATTGCAACATGTTCACCCACTATGCTAGAGAGTGTCCTCACAAGAAAATCACCAAGGGTGATAATAACAATAACAAAAACAATTACAAGAGAAATGGAAATCAAAGGAACAACAGGTATAACAAAAAAGGAAAGAGGAATGCTCCCACTACTTGAGAAGGAAATAATCAACCTTCCAAGAGGACACAAAATACCAAGTATGATGACAGTAATGTTGTAGAAAAACAAGACAATGTTTATCTTATTTATTCTCTATATATTGTCTCTCCTCTAGATACTTTGGATCATTGGTTAATTGATAGTGGAGCCTCAAGGAATTTCACTCGATACAAGAAGGCCCTCCCAAATTTAGTTGAGAAGAAAACTAATATAAAGATTATTTTTGGAGATAATACCACCTACCCTATGAAAGGATAGGAACTATCACTCTTCACTTAAATAACGTTAAAACCATACATATACAGGAAGTGTTGTATGTGCCTAATTTGAAGAAGAAACTGATGTTTATTTCTGCAATGGAAGACAAAGACTTCAAGGTAGCATTCATTGATGGAAAGGTACATATATGGCATAGAAACCATAAATATGCTTTTAATCTGGGATTTAGGGTTGATGGTATCTATTAAGTTGGTAGAAGTCCTTTGGGAGCTTTGGCAAGTGATACTTCTCTTCAATGTGAATTATGGCACTGAATATTTTCCCATTTACATTATAAAGCCTTACCTAGGGTAAGGAATATGGTCATAGGGATGCACAAGTTCAATATGAACCATGAAGGAGTTTGTCAAGGATGTGTAGATGGGAAACATACAAAGGTACCATTCCCTTCTAGTCAAAGAAAGACAACTAATATTCTTCAGCTGGTCCATTTTGACATGTTTAGTGCCTTGCATGTAACCTCATTAGGAGGATACACATATTATGCACTTTTTGTGGGTGACTTCTCACGTAAAACATGGATTTATTTCTTGAAGAAGAAGGATGTAGTGTTCAAATGGTTCCGTTCTTTCAAAGCATTGGTGCAAAATCAAACAGGGAAGAAGATCAAGACGTTAAGGAATGACAATGGAATCGAATATGAATCCATTGAATTCAATGAATTTTGTAGAGAGGTTGGCATTAAGAGGAAGACAATTTTTCCATTCAATCCAAAACAAAATGGTGTTGCTGAAAGAAAGAATCGAACAATCATGGAAGCCACTCGTGCCATCATCTATGATCAAATATCTATCGAAATTCTTGTGGGGAGAGGTTTCCAACACTACTATATATGTTCAAAATAGGAGCCCTCATCAAGCCTTAGATTTCAAGGCACCTGAGGAAGTATTCACTTGTAAGAAACATAGATTTTCATATTTTAGAATCTTTGGTTGTCTTATGTATTTTCATGTTCCTAAAGAGAAAAGAAATAATTTAGAAGCTTTTGGGAAGAAAGGTATATTAGTTGGATATAGTGAAAATTCAAAGGTATATAGAATATGTACCTGGTCAAAGAGATGTAGTGGTAAGTACAGATGTTACCATTGATGAAGACACTTCCCTTGGGAAAGTCATAGATCTCCCCATCTCAAGGAAGGGTGATGATGATGCTACTGAAAATCAAGAATAACCTCTAATGGATGAGTCGATTCTAGAGGTTGATGGCCCAATGGATTCTCTTGATCCACTCCTGGTGATCCCTCTATCTCAAGGAAAATACCACTATGGCTCAAGGATACACTTCAAGATGCTAAAAAGGATACTACTCTAAGAGGGACATTTTGGGAAAGTAAGAATCCTAATAAGTATCAAAGGTACTTGGCTACCATGAGTACTACTATTCAAGTTGAACCTTGCACATTCGAAGAAGCTGTAAAGAACCAAGTATGGAAAGATGTGATGAATGAGGAATATGAATCGATCATGAATAATTATGTCTGTGAATTGGTGCCTAGACACAAGGACAAGTATATGGTCACTTCGAAATGGATATACAAGATAAAACATGCAGTTGGTGGAAGTGTTGACAAGTATAAGGCAAGGTTAGTAGCTCATACCTTCTCTGAAAAGGAAGGAGTGGACTATGATGAAATATTTTCATCGATTGCTTCATATACCACTATATGATCTCTTATTTCTCTTACTACCAATCAAGGATGGAGCCTACATCAAATGGACATCAAGACTTCCTTCTTGCATGGCTTGCTTAAGGAGCAAGTCTACTTGGAACAACTGGAGGGATTTGAAGTACGATATAAAACATCTCACGTCGGCAAGTTGAAGAAAGCCCTCTATAGGTTAAAGAAAACCCCTGAGGCTTGGTATGAGAGGATTGATAGTTATCTTATGAAGTTCAGATTTACAAGGATTTATGTTGATCCAAACCTATACTTCAAGGTTGAAAAAGACATGCCACTTCTTTTGGTCTTGTATGTTGATGATCTATTTCTGACTGGCATTGACCCTCTCATTTATCAATGAAAGAGGGAGTTGACTTCCAAATTCAAGATGAAGGACCTAGGACTGATCCATTACTTCCTAGACCTGGAATTCTGACAAAATTCAGGCGATATTTTCCTTTCTCAAGGGAAAGACATTGTGAAGTTGTTAGAAACATGTGGGATGTTGGAATGCAAGTCTGTGTCTACTCCGATGGAACTAAAATTCAAGAAGCTATGTGGAAGTGATGTTGATCCTGAATTGGAAAATCCTTTTGAATATAGACAACTTGTGGGGGCCCTGATGTTCTTGGTAAACTCCTGACTGAACATATGCTTCATTGTAAATACTTTGAGTCAATTTATGGTTGAGCCTCATCACCTACATTAGGTTTCCGCAAAGAATCTCTTAATATATCTTTGTGGCACTATCAACTATGGATTGTGATACACTGCCAGAAATTTGAGGCTACATGGATATTTTGATACTAATTGTGTTTGCAGTGTGGTGGATAGAAAAAGAACGTCTGGATGTTGCTTCTCTTTGGGATCAGCTTCAATTTCTTGGATGAGTAGGAAGAAGAAGTTGGTTGCTTTAAGCACCATCAAGGTTGAATATATTGCAACTAGTATGGCCTGTTGTGAAGCTATTTGGTTGAGGAAGCTCGTCAATGAGCTATTTGAGCATGTGTTGAATACCACAATTATCTATTTCAATACTCAAATTGGGATTCACCTTTCAGAGAATCTCGTTTTCCATGACTACTCCAATCATATTGATATTGGGTACCACTTTATTCGAGATATGGTAAAATGGGTAGCAATAAGGCTCCAACACATCAAGACAAATGAACAGGTTGTAGACATCCTCACGAATCCCTTGGAGAATGTCAAGTTCTTAGCCTTCCGAGAGAGACTTAGAGTCATGGAAAGACCCTCCCATGAGGGTACTTCTTGTGTTGGACATTGAGTTTTGGGAGCTCCCATGGGCTTGGGGTATTTCTTAGAGCTATGTGACACCATAGGTTGAGTGGTTAACCTTCCCTTATAGGTACATTGTATACAAGGTGAGTGGTTTACCTTCCCCAATAGGGATGTTGTGTACAGAGTGAGTCGTTTACCTTCACCTATGATACCCCATGGTGATATATATGAGCATAGGGTGAGTGGTTCACCTTCCCCTATGGCTAATGATATATGCATAGGATGAGTGGTTCACCTTCACAAGCGGACACCCCATCATACATCCTACCCTTGCAGTATGGGACTCTTGGGAAGTACCTCTCATCTGGCCAATGAGATGGGAAATGTGGATAGGGAGCATATCTCTACATATGGACACATCATGTATTGTCGTACTACCTATGTCTAGGATGTTGAAAATAGCAACAAGAAATGCTAAAATTAGAATTGCTAAAAATAGCACTGATATAAATAGCAGTTCAACCAGTGTTGGTCTTAGCAACAATGGATGAAAAAATGGAAGTGCTAAAAATAACATTCTACAAATATCATTTCAGGATACCTTCCTATTTTAGTTAGTCCCTAAACTAAAATAGTGAAGTAAAATTCGAATTTGATCTTAGCAATTGTTTGTAAAATAATTAATTAATTCATCTTGAGTTAATTAGTTAAGAAAAATCAAACATGAAGTCTATGTGGGGACATGCAACCGTTTCTCCATTAATTGAGGAATTTAACCATCAATTAAAGAGATAAGGATGAGTTGTAATATTGAGTTGTAATTAGTTGGCTCAGTTAACTGAGTCAAGTCTAGTTAGATTAATTCAAACAGTTTGTTGAATTAATGTAAGTTTAGTTAGTCAATGCTTGCATGCATGTAACTATTGCATTTCAGATAACTGAGTATTCTCTCATAAATAACTCATGCATGTCAGTTCGGATAAAGACCCAGTTGATATCAGATGGAGGGGAAGTGTACTATTAGTTGCTAGAATATTCCATTGTGAATATTCCTTGCATGCAGAAGGAAATATTTCCTTGAGGATTGCACAGTTACTTCTTCAGTTTTAGTGAGTGTGATGACGCCAATTCACACATGTGACATCATTGGACCCCAAGAAATACTGCACAAGGAAATAGGAGGCTTGGAGGGCTTGAGGAGGACATATACAGTGTCTATTAAGTCTGTGAGTTGTATTGTTTTGATTGCAAAAAGAGCTGGATAGCTTCAGAGCTGATTCTTTTTGTAACTTGAACAAGATTTCCACTTGTATGATAATACAGAGATTGGGGTTTTAGGTTGAGGCTTTCCCCAGGTTATTTCTTTTGTGTTATGTGTGATTGATTTCTCATTCTCAATTATATGTGTTCTCTTGATATTGCTCAATTCGATTAAGCTTCCGCAAAGTGTTGTAGAAGTAGATCTTGTATTGTGTTTTAGTATATTGCATAATCTGTTGATCTACAGTGGGAATTTCTACATGGTATCAGAGCAAAGGTGATCAAGGTGAAGAATAGTATACAGGAAGGAGAAGTTTGAAGTTTTTGGTTCCTGAATATAGAAATCGAGTTCTTATCACATCTCAATTTCACCTATGGCATTCAGTGGTTTAAGACTCGAGTATGCCCTTGATGGAAGCTCGAATTATATTGCCTGGAAGGATCTCATGGAGGCAATATTAGAGGATAACAGTTTAAAGGACTTCATTGATCAAGAAGTCCCCAAGCCGACTGATGCTACTTAACTGGCGGAATGGAAGAAATGTGTGGCTAGAGTAAGGAGAATCCTCCTGGAGGGAGTTCGAGACCACATTGTCTCGAGCCTCCATGGGAAGGAGACACCATTTTTGATGTGGAAAACATTGAAATATTTGAACAACAGTGATTAAAGGAAGCTAGCACTAAAAGACAAGCTTCGTAAGATCAAGTGTGAAAAGGGTGACACGATCTCTACATATCTAAATAAGCTCACCACCTGCAGGGATGAGCTTGGAAGTGTAGGGATCATGACTGTTGATGATGACATGGTGAGTCTTGCACTCCTCGGTCTTCCTAAGAGCTGGAATAGCCAAGAATCGATTAATGGAAGAGAAAAACTACCAAATTGGGAACGACTTTGGTCAGATCTGATTCAGGAGGAAATAAGAAGAAGCACCAGAGATGGATCCTCATCAAAGCAAGATGATGAGGAAAATATAGCTTTAGCACGAATAAGGTGAGGAAAGGGAAAGGGAAGGTGTCCCATTCCAAATCCAGTTCTTCCCATGGTGGGAATAAGATTGACAAACTAAAAGTGCGATGCTTTCATTGTCATGAAGTGGGTCATTATGCTATGAATTGTCCACAAAAGAAATCCAAGAAGGGTTCCTCGAAGGGATCTAATGGTGAGGCACTGGCCTCACAATTTGAGTTGGATTTCTTGCTTATCACATGCATGGTTTCATCCATGGTGGGATTTGTGTGGTACCTAGACAGTGGAACTTCATTCCACATGTCAGGTGACAAGAATCTTTTCAGTACATTAGAGGAGAAGGATCTCTAGATGTGAATCGAGATGGGCGATGATGGAAAGTATTGTGTTTCATGTGAAGGTATAGTTGTGTTTCAGAGGAAGCATGGAGCTTCCCTCACCCTAACTGATGTAAAGTATGTAACATGTCTGAAGAAGAATCATGTGTTTGTCGCTATGCTAGAAGATAAAGGCTATGATGTAGTCTTTAGTAAAGGAAAGGTATTCCTGAGGCATATCAGTACTGGATAGACAAAGCGAATAGGGATTCGAGTCAAGAATCTCTACAAGCTGGAGGTAGACGACTGTGCTTCTTCGAGTTCCAAAGCTGAGATGGTGCAGACCCAAGATATTAACGAGCTATGGCATAGAAGACTAGGCCACTTGCACCATGGAGCCCTGAAGATCATGCAGCAGATTTCTACTAGATTACCCAAGGGAAAGCTTGAGTAGACGACTACATGCAAAGGTTGTACCTTGGGTAAGTATGAAAAATCTTCCTTTCTAGATCAAGACAGTAGAGCTAGAGCAATCCTGGAGCGAGTTCACTCAGATGTTTGTGGACCATTATCTATAGCCCCCACTACTAAACAAAGGTACTATGTTATTTTTATTGATGATTTTTCTCGTAGATACTAGATCTACTTTATGCAAAAGAAGGATTAGAACTTCTTGAGGTTTTGTGAGTTTAAAGCCTTGGTAGAGAAAGAATCTAGCAATAAAATAAAAGCCTTGCGTAGCGACAATAGTGGAGAGTATGTCTCCCAACAGTTTAAAGACTTATGTGCTATAGAAGGTATTAAATGGGAATTGACGGCACCCCATAACCCACAGTAGAATGGGGTGGTCGAAAGGAAAAACAGATCGATTATGGGAGCAGCTCGAGTGATGTTGCATGACCAAAGCCTACCACTGCATTTGTGGGTTGAGGCATGCAATAGAGCAGTATACTTGCAGAACAGAAGCCCACACCATATACTAGGGATGAAGACACCTATGAAGGCCTATTCTGGGAAGTGACCTGATGTAAGTCGCTTCTGAATCTTTAGATCATCTATTTACTATCATGTGACCAAAGATGCCAGGAAGAAGCTACACCCAACAACTGAGTTGGTAATACTTGTGGGGTACACAGATACACCCCACAACTATTGAGTGTACCTGCCTTCCACCTAGAGGACAGTGGTACGCAGGGATCTGAAGTTCGATGAGTAGAAATCCATGCACTTATCACTTGAGAGGGAGCTCGAGTTGCATGCAGATGAGAAACCTTCAGTTCCTAAGGAGGAGGAGCCTCAGATTGATGTGGAGTAGCCGCATGCAGAGGATCTGGGAGTGGACACATCCACTCATGCTGAGACTTCTAGAGATGGGTGGAAACGCTCAAGGGAAGCTAACAGATTGATGTTGGATGCGTAGGAGAATGTGGGATAGACATCTTCTCAACGCAAACAAAGGAGGTCACCTGAGAGGTGCACTAGGTACATGGCCCTGGTTGGGGAGTGTGTAGATACCGAACCTTCTTCATTCTAGGAGGCAGTGCAGTAACCAGTCTAGGTTGACGCAATGGTAGAGGAGTACGACTCTATCATTCTGAACAGTGTGTGGGATTTTGTCCCAAGGCCTTAGGGAAAGTTAGTGGTGAGTTCTAGATGGCTTTACAAGGTAAAGTAGGCAGCTGATGGCAGTTTTGAGAAACATAAGGCAAGGTTTGTTGCCCGGGGTTTCTCACAGGTCAAGGGGATCGACTACGATGAGACTTTTGCTCCTATAGCAAGGTACTCATCGATTAGATCGATATTGGCACTATTAGCTCAAATGGGGTGGGAGATCCACTAGATGGATGTGAAGACAAAATTCCTCAATGGGAAGATTGAGGAGGAGGTGTACATTGAGCAGCTAGAAGGTTTCAAAACCTTCGATCATGAGTCACATGTGTGCAGACTAAAGAGGGCTTTGTATGGGCTGAAGCAAGCATCCCATGCTTGGTACACTAGGATCGACAACTATTTCACCGGGATGGGCTTCACCAAGAGTGAAGCAGATGCGAACCTTTACCACATCATGGTAGAAGGTAAACCAATGATCATTGTTCTTTATGTCAATGATTTGATTTTGACAAGTGATGATCAGCTAATACAATCTTGCAAGGAGGACCTTGCAAGAGAGTTCGAGATGAAGGACATGGGCCTTATGCACTACTTTCTAGGCATGGAGGTGTGGCAGAAAGATGGGGCAGTATTTGTGTCTCAAGAAAAGTATGCCAATGAGATACTCAGGCGCTTTCACATGGAGAAGTACAAGCCCATGCAGACTCCTCTAGCTCAGAACTGGAGGAAGGAGGATGCTACTTCAGGTGAGGTAGTAGTTGCTACTGTTTATCGACATATGGTGGGTTCACTTATGTATCTGGTGAACACACAACCCGACTTATGCTTTGTGGTGAACCAGCTGAGTCAAGATATGGTTCAGCCTACCAAGCTGTTTTGGAAGGCAGCGAAGCATGTGTTGAGATACCTCAGAGGCACATCTCAGTTTGGATTGTGGTATAGATGGACAGAGGGAGTGAAGCTTCAAGGCTTCATAGATGTGGATTGGGATGGGAGTCCATCAAACCGAAAGAGCACTTCTGGAGGAATCTTCAACCTTGGTTCAGCTGCAGTTTCCTGGTACAGCAGGAAATAGAGATCAGTTGCACTTAGCTCAGTAGACACTGAATACATGGCTGCTAGTTAGGTTGCATGTGAGGCCATTTGGCTACAGAAGATTATAGAGGGATTGTTTGGTCAGATGATGGATCCTACAATGATATACTACGATAGCCAGAGTTGTATCAAACTCTCGAAGAATCCAGTTTTTCATGACAGGTCTAAGCACATTGATATCTAGTATCAACATATTTGAGACTATGTGGTCACGAGGATCATGTTGTTTTTGTATGTTTCGACCGAGGAATAGGATGCCGATATTTTGACTAAGGCCTTGTCAAAATGCATGTTCGAGTTCCAAAAAGACAAGATTGGCGTTACTGATAATCCCTTTCTTGTTGAGAGGGAGTGTTGAAAATAACAACAAGAAATGCTAAAAATAGAATTGCTAAAATAGCACTACTATAAATAGCAGTTCAGCCAGTGTTGGTCTTAGCAACAATGGATCGAAAAATGGAAGTGCTAAAAATAGCATTCTATAAATAAAATTTCAGAATACCTTCCTATTTTAGTCAGTCGCTAAACTAAAATAGTGAAGTAAAATTCGAATTTGATCTTAGCAGTTGTTTGTAAAATTCATCTTGAGTTAATTAGTTAAGGAAAATCAAACATGAAGTCTATGTGGGGACATGCAACAGTTTCTCAATTAATTGAGGAATTTATCCATCAGTTAAAGAGATAAGGATGAGTTGTAATTAGTTGGCTCAGTTAATTGAGTCAAGTCTAGTTAGATTAATTCAAACAGTTTGTTGAATTAATGTAAGTTCAGTTAGTTAATGCTTGCATGCATGTAACTACTGCACTTCAGATAACTGAGTATTCTATCATAAATAACTCATGCATGTTAGTTCAAATAGAGAACCAGTTGAGATCAGATGGAGGGGTAGTGTACTATTAGTTGCTAGAATATTCCATTGTGAATATTCCTTGCATGCAGAAGGAATTCTTTCCTTGAGGATTGCACATTTACCTCTTCAGGTTTAGTGAGTGTGACGAGGCCAATTCAGACATGTGACATCATTGGACCCCAAGAAAAATAGCGCAAGGAAATAGGAGGCTTGGAGGGCTTGAGGAGGACATATACAGTGTCTATTGAGTCTATGAGTTGTATTGTTTTGATTGCAGAGAGAGCGGGATAGGTTGAGAGCGGATTCTTTTTGTAGCTTGAACAAGATTTCCACTTGTATGATAATACAAAGATTTGGTTTTTAGGCTGAGGATTTCCCAGTTTATTTCTTATGTGCTATGTGTGATTGATTTCTCATTCTCAGTTATATGTGTTCTCTTGATCTTGCTCAATTTGATTAAGCTTCCGCAAAGTGTTGTAGAAGTAGATCTTATATTGTGTTTTAGTATATTGCATAATTTGTTGATCTACAGTGGGAATTTCTACATAGGATGCATGTCATTCAACAACTTGAACACCCAGGATCAAGTCTGATTGGGGTTCTACCCCTGGTTATGTGGATTGACTTTCGTTAGTGGAGAATGGTAAGTTATTGTGACTCACTCTCGATCGATCCTTCTAATTATCTATATCGATCTTTAGTAGAGATGAAAAAAGATGTAGGGATAGTACATGATAATCAGGATGGCATGATGACGGATAGATATTATCAGGTGGTATTATCCCTAGTTGAGATGGAGTGTTAAAATATGCAACTAGGTCCAAATTCCACTTTGGACAACTCATTTGAATAATATGATTATTGGATTGAATTCCTCTTTCTAGAAGGACCAAAATTGACCTAAGGACCATTGAATTTAGACAAGGAGAAATATTTTTTTGAAGTCAAGCCCACACATGTACAATTGGTCAAGGTCACCCTGGGATCAAGTTGGGCAAATTGATCTCCCTCCATCACATATAAATAGATGTGACCTTCAACCTCATTTGACACATTGAAAACACAGATTCTTTCTCTCTCCTACATTAATTGGTTCGTATGGATTGAAAGGAAGCTTATTTACTCCACACTTGTGAAGGTTTGACTAAGCATTTTTTGTTCTCTGTGTTGACCAAGTTGCAGCCAATTTTCACCAATGTTGATGATCTAAAAAACACTCTTGAGTGATCTCAGTTAATTAATTTATGAATGAAGGTATTACAGACTCATGTGCTAGTGTGTGTCTATGTTATCTTAGGCAACAGATTGATCAACTTACAAAATACACAGACACTGGAAAATGGAAAACAGTAGGAGAAACACAATAAGCAATTACAAGAACACAACAAATTAATAAGGAGTTCACCCAATCCTCCTGGGCTACGTCTCTGATCCAGCTTTCAGTGGTGGCATTTTCTTTTTGTGTCTTTAAAGTAGAGTTTTTACAATGAGGATCTCAATTTGAGTCTCCTGAAACAGATGATGCTTAGCAAGGTGGTTCTTGGATTCCCCAAGCCACTAAAGTGCACAGATTCTTCCTTACTAAGTCTCGACCTTAACTAATCTTGAATGGGATGAGTCCAATTTGGTACCCAGTTCCCAATAGATATCCTCTTAGGGATTGCTCGAACCTCTCAAGCCTTTTGTCTGCTCGATGCTACCTTACCATGCAAGTTAGCTCGGATCTCTTTTTTCTACTTCTTACTTATTCTCTACTCTATCTCTCTGTCTCACTGTATCCTTCTTTCTTACAGTGCTTGCTTGCTTGTTTATGTTCTTTGTCTATTCATGGCTTAAAGCCAATTTGTCTCATGACTATTCGCTTCCTCTTCCACCCCTTCGGGTTGCCTGTTGTTGTTCGCTTAGAGTTCCCTGCCTCTGCATCATCGCCACTATGTAACGTCTCGCAGGGAAGTGGCCAGTTGTCCTCTCACGAACTGCGCCAACTCTTCCTCAAATGGTTTTGTATCTCAGTTACGTTGTGTAATGATTCATCCACCAACTTAGTGGTAAAATCGGACTTCAGAATTTTATATGACACAACTTAATTCTTCCTCCGGATCCGGTCATTCATCGAGCGCAATCTCTGCCATTAGATCTGGAGCCCATAAATCCTACAGTGTTCACTCTTATCGTGTGGTTGACTTGCTCGACCATTAGCCCGTGATGAGAGACGGTTTTCTCTCTCATCCCCTAGACACACGTCGTGCAATGTGTGGAATCGCTCGTTCTCCTGCCAAATCCGCTTACCGCCTAACATGCCTCCGATATTCCATTGGTTTTGGAGCGCAGGGCCCGCCTTTTACTTTAGCACTTTCCCTACGGTTTCCAAACTTCCCATGTGACCGAGTGCTCGGGGCTTTTCCTTCTCAATGGGTTTTTCCCAGCGCTAATCGCGCATCAGAAACGGCCTTCATTTTCTGATCCAGACTTCCTAACTTCTAGTTTGCATCCTGTGCGATCTCCATAGGCCTCGATCAGTGCACTTTGACTGAGGACCTCATCATTCCTTGCTGGCTACAAACTGCCACTATCAAGAGGTCTTCTTGATAGCTCTTTGTTCACAAGTTTTTTTAAGTCTGTCGTGATTTGATACAGTCATAGAACTTTGATAATTTTTATCGATCCAATTTGGATCACGACCTTCCCACTGAAAAAGCTTTTTGACCACCAAAAGTTGGTTTTCAAGCATCGACTAAGTGAGGGTACAATTGTCTCACTTGTCCAATCTTTATCCACTTTGCACTGCTCGGCTTTGAACCCTTGAGCCCAACTCTGAGGTACTCAACATCTCCCCTACGTGTCGTCCTCACCTTCCTATCTAGAAATGTGTCTTCCTACAATTCATTAAAATATTCAAGTAACAGGTCATCAACAGAAGGCAATTGACTCTGCTCTTTGGGATCTTCAATTAGTGAAGGTTCAAACAATCTCAAGCAATATGCATTTATGACTGAGTATATTTGCATGTAAGTTGGTAGATCAAGGTGAAAAGCATTCTCACCAATATTCTCAAGTATCTTGAAGGGTCCATATCTGATAGGCTTTATCTTTTTACCTTCACCTTGCATAATGTCCTTGCTGATATATAGCCAGACTTGGTCACCAACTTGGAAACTATGTTCCATCCATTGCTTGTCATGCCTTGCCTTGTATTTGGCTTGGCTCTTTTCCAGATGTTCCTATACTTCCTGGTGGATCTCTTAGATCTGTTCAATGAACCTAGTTTCCCTATCCACATCACTGTGTCCCTCAACTATGGTGTCTTTACCAAAGACAAAATCCAAAGGAGATCTTGGTGTGAAACCAAAACAAGTATCAAAAGGAGATCTCTGTGTAGAAGAATGTTTTTCTCTGTTGTAAGCATGCGACACATAACATAAATGTTCATCCCAAAGCTTAGGATGCTTGCTGCAATATCCCCTGAGTAACTGGATCACTATCATATTAACTACTTCTGTTTGGCCATCAGTTTGTGGATGAAAAGCTGTACTTTTCTTCAGTTTGGTTTCCATCAGTTCCCACAGACTTGACCAAAAATTCCCCACAAATCGGGTGTCTCAATCAGATAAAATGGAAGTGGGTAATCCAAAGTGAACCCATACATGTTGAAAGAACAGTTTTGCAATTTGTTCAACTGTAATCTATTTATTACAAGGTATCAAAATACACATTTTGCTGAACCTATCCACAACAACATACAGATAATCATGACCTTTCCTAGATTTAGGTAGTCCTCCAACAAAATCCACGGAAACACTTTCCCAAGGGTGAGAAGGAACAAGTAATGGAGTGTACAAGCCTAGTTTTATATTGTTGGGCTTGCTTTTGCACACATAGTACAACCTCTTACATATCTAGAAACTGTCTCATTCATTTTTGGCCAATAACAAAATCTTTGCAGCTATGCAACTATTTTACTTACCCCAAAATGACTTGATATTAGAGAAGTGTGTGCTTCTTGAATTATCTTTATTCTTTCAGTTTGTGGGATGCATAACTTCCCACAATGATATAAGAGTCAGTCCTTTACATATAATCCAATTCTTCTACTCGTTTGCCTTGACTTAAAGTTGCATATGCATCTTTAAAGTCTATATCTTCAGCATATTGTTCAATGTAACGCTCATGTAACATAGAATTATGCTTAAGTATAGTATATGCATTTATAATGGGTCTAGATAACATATTTGCAACTTCGTTATGTATGCCCTTTTTATATCTGATGACTAAATGAAATTGTTGTAGAAAACCCATCCATATATAGTGTCTTGATTGTTGAAACTTAGTTTGGGAGTGTAGATATTGAAGTGGTTGATGATTAGTATGTATTATTGTCTCTTTGCCCATTAAATAATGTTTCCACTTTTTCACACTTTGTGCTAATGCATACAATTATTTATCATATGTAGGATAGTTAACTACTGTAGAATTAAATGTCTCGGAATGATAACATATGGGTTTACTGTGTTGTGTCAACACTGTTCCCATGGCATAGTCACTGGCATCCATTTGGATCTCAAATGGCCTTTGAAGATCAGGCAGTGCTAGTACAGTTGTTGTACTAATATTTTCTTTCAAGGTGTCGAAGGATTTCTATTGTTTGCCTCCCCACTGAAACACCTTGTTCAATCATGTTAAAGCATGTAAGGGAGCTGCAATTAAGGAAAGTTAGAAATGAACTTCCTCCAATAATGTGTTGCTCCTAAGAAGCTTCTAACTTCTGTAGCAGATTTGGGTTTAAGCTAGTTCACAATGATTGCCACCTTAGAGGGATCTATCTTCAATTCACCACCCCCTAGTATATGACCCAAATAAATCAAAGATGTTTTTCCAAATTCACATTTTGAGAGTTTAACATAAAATTTTTCTCTTTTCAAAACATCTAGTGTATGCTTAACATGCTTTAAGTGTTCTTCCCACATTTTTCTAAATATCAGAATGTCATCTAGGTACACAATAACAAAATCATCAAGAAAAGGTCTGAGTACATCATTCATTAATCTCATGGAAGTAGTAGGAGCATTAGTTAAGCCAAAAGGCATAACCAACCACTCATACAATCCCTACTTTGTTTTGAAAGCAGTCTTCCATGCATCTTGTTCTGCAACTCTGACCTAATGGTATCCACTATGCAAGTCTAGCTTGGAAAAATAAACAGCTTCTTTCAATTGATCTAAAAATATTCATCTATGCGAGGAGGGGATAATGATTTTTTTGTTATCTTATTCAGTGCTCGATAATCAATGCACATTCTCCACAAGCCATCTTTCTTTCTCACCAAAACGATTGGTGACCCACATGGTGATGTGCTAGGTCTAATGAACCCCTTCTCGAGCAACTCCTACACCTGCTTCTTGATTTCTGCATCCTCTAAAGCGGACAACCTATACATTCCTGTTAGGCAATGGAGCATCTTGCTACAAAATAATATTTCCTTTTTGGGTGGCAAACCTTTAGGTTCCTGAAACAAGATATCATGCTCTGAAACAACCTTTTTCTAAATCAGCTTGCTCTCTAGCATTACAGCCCTCAAATACATTGGTTTTGTAGGTTTCTTTTCCTTTACAACAATCAGTAAGAATTGTTTGCTTGAATTTATCATTCTTTTCATCTACCCTAAGTTTATGAGAGTATAATTATTCTTGAGATTATGAGCTCTTACAAAGTATTTGATTCCATCTTTAACAAGTAGATACTTGTTCTCAGCTCTATAGAAAATAGCTTTTATGTCATACAAGTAAGGACTTCTCAAAATAATTCCACATATATACAAAGGAATTATGTCTAACTCAACCTCATCTACAAATGCTAACCCAAAAGAAAACTTGAGTTTGCATTGTCTAGTCACTTGTAGTTTTGTTTTATCATTTAACCATCCTAAAGGGTATGGTTTCTTGTGAGGTGTATTCACTAATCCCAACTTCTTTACAATTTCTTCATAAATTAAATTTACTTGTGAGCCACTATTAAACAAAGCATCAATCTTTTGATGTTTGGAAATAACTCGAATATGGAAAAGCTCATGTCTTTTTCTCTCATTTTCTTCATTAACAGTAGATTGTGCAGAATTACTAGTAGATGCTTCAGAATTCTTACCTCTTATACCTGTGGCTGCAATAGTTGTTTCATCTCCTGAGTCTGACCCCAAATATTTCTAAATAGCTGCAGTAGTCTTCTTCTTCTTGCCCTCGAACTTCTTAGGTATCAGCTCCGAATGCAGAATCCAACAGTGCTCATCATCATGCCAATCCTTTTTACGGTGAGTGCATGAAGCCTTGCTTTTCTCTGTAGTGTTAGCTTTCCTTGCTTTCCATTTCTGCTTTATTTTCTCCTTATCCTTTCTTGCAGTGGGTTGGGATGATCCCCCAACTTCTGGACTTCCATTCTTTCCTCTAGCTTCTAAATGAGTAGCTTGAACAGATACCTCATCTATACTAGTGGGATTAAACCTCGGGATAGTGTGCCTCATGTAGCTATGTAGACCACCAATGTACTTCTACAGAGTCTCAGGTGAGTCTAATGAGATTCCTAGAAACAATTATCTCTTTCTAAATTATTAGGTGTATCCCTGTACACTTTTACCTTTCAATTGTCGAAGAGTTTGCCAGCTCATCATGGCTTGCTGCATGTAGGCCAATGGATAGAACTGATTTTTGATTGCAGAAACAAATTCACTCCAGAAAAAGATAGTCTTACCATGTCTCTTCAGGTCAGCTTGGGTCCTACCTTCCCACTAGACTAAGGCAATGCCTCCAAGGCATAGGCTTTCCAGCTGAATCTTGCTCTTGTCTGAATCGATATTCTACACTCTGCAATAAACATCAATTTGTATAATCCAATTGTCCAGCTTTTTTGCATTCAACTCTCCATCATATATAGTTAAATCAAATATGACATCTAGTTTAATCAAAGATTCCTTCTTTTTATGTTTAGTGAAGTGAGACTCATCTTCTCCTTTATCTTGTTTGGAGCCTGATGAATCTTCATCTTTGTGTTTTCTAAAATCCCTATATGTTTCCTCTACCATGGATTTTATGGCTAGGAAACTATCTATGAATTGAGGGTCTAGCCCCATAGAACCTTCCTCTAACATTGTCTTCCGAGGATAGACTCTCCCAATTTCAGGATTAGTTTCAACCAACTCTGCTTCTCTTAATTTGAGCTTTGATCTAATTAGCATTCAACAACTAAATCCAACACAAGCTTGTCTAACCTTAACATCCTAGAGCTCTAATACCACTTCATCTGAAAATCACTATTGAGTGATCTCGGTTAATTAATTAATGAATGAAGGTATTACAGACTCATGTGGTGGTGTGTGTCTATGTTATCTTAGACAACGGATCGATCAGATTGCAAAACACACAGACATTGGAAAATGGAAAATAGTAAGAGAAACACAGTAAGAAAATACAAGAACACAACAAATTAATAAGGATTTCACCCAATCCTCTTAGGCTACGTCTTCGGTCTAGATTTCAGTGGTGGCCTTTTATTATTGTGTCTTTAAAGTAGAATTTTTACAATAAGGAGATCAGTTTGAGTCTCCTGAAATAGATAATGCTTAGCAGGGTGGTTCTTGGATTAGTCAAGCCACTAGAGTGCACAAACTCTTCCTTACCTAGTCTCGACCTCAGCTGGTCTTGAATGGGATGAGTCAAATTTGGTACCCAGTTCCTGATAGATATCCTCTCAGGGATTGCTCAAACCTCTCAAGCCTTCTGTCTACTCGATGCTGCCTTACCCTATAGGTTAGCTTGGCTCTCTGTTTTCTACTTCTTGCTTATTCTCTGTTCTGTCTCTCTATCTCACTATCTCCTTCTTTCTTACAGTGCTCGCTTGCTTGTTTTTGTTCTCTGTCTGTTCATGGCTTAAAGCTAATTTGTCTCATGACTGTTCACTTCCTCTTCTTCCCCTTCGGATTGCCTATTGCTGTTCGCTTGGAGTTCCCTACCTCTGTGTCATTGCCACTATGTAACCTCTCGCAGGGAAGTGGCCACTTGTCCTCTCATGAACTGCACTAGCTCTTCCTCAAATGGTTAGGTATTTCAATTACACTGTGTAATAATTCATCCGCCAACTCAGCGGTCAAATCGAACTTCAAAATTTTATATGCCGCAACATAATTCTCCCTCCAGAACCGATCATTCATCGAGCGCAATCTCTGCTGTCAGATCTGGAGCCCCCAGATCCTATGGTGTTCACTCTTATTGTGCAATTGACTTGCTCGACCGTTAGCCCACGATCAGAGGAAGTTTTATCTCCCATCCATTGGACACGTGTCGTACAATGTGTGGAATCGCTCGTTCTCTTGCCAAATCTGCTTACCGCCCAACATGCCTTCGATATTTCGTTGGTTTTTTAGCGCGGGGCCTACCTTTTACTTTAGCACTTTCCCTACAGTTTATCACCTTCCCATGCGTCTGAGCATTCGAGGTTTTTCCTTCCCGAGGGGTTTTTCCCAAAGATGCGTGAGTAGCACCGCTAATCGCGCATCAGAAATAGCCTTTCTTTTCCGATCTGGACTTCCTAATTGCTAGTTTGCCTCCTACGCGGTCTCCATGGGCCTCGGTCAATGCGCTTTGACTGAGGTCCTCATCGTTCCTTGTTGGCTACAAATTGCCACTGTCCAGAGGTCTTCCTGATAGCTCTCTATTCACAAGTTTCTTGAAGTCTGTCCTAATTTGATACAGTCATAGAACTTTGAGAATTTTTATGGATCCAATTCGAATCAGTTGATTAGGCCATGTTTGACCTTATTTGATTGTGGTTTTGGTGGGATTATCTCGATTACAGTAGGTATCATCTCTTGACACGATTTTAAAGGATTTTTGGGGAGGTTGACCTATGTTAATCACAGGCATGTTTGACCACAAAGATGATTTTTAGTTTGACCGAGTTTGACTATCTCTTTGCTGACTATTTTGGATGATGGTTAATATTCAAGGAAGGTTGAGTTAGTTTGAACTTGACCAAGATCAAGGAGGAAATTTTTAATTTTTCCTTGACTGTTGTTGACTTTCTAGTTAGGGTTGTTTGATTGTTGTGGACTGAGAGCATAATTTCTAATTTTGATTGGGCTATTGGATCATCTATTTGGCAAGTCAACTTTGAATTTGAATTTGTATTATTGTACTCTATTGGATATTCTCTCTTTTTTGAACATTTGATATTTGATAATAATAATGATTGATTAAGGGCTTTCCCTGGCTTGAGCCAAATTCTTGTGCTCTTTTGTCTTGGCTTGTCTTTTGCATTTTATTATCTATGTTCTATCTACAGTTATTGTCAATGTGAATGGCTAATTTGATTTCCATTTGGATATTATCATTGGGATAATAAAAGGACATTGAAGTAATTGTTGCAAGCATATAATATACCATTGTTATCTAACATTAACATTTTTTGTATTCAAAACCCTATGAATTCATATTCTAAAGTCTAGTCTTATACTTGATAATCCTTGTCCAAAAAGTGTTGCAGGTATATTCTAAAAGGATTGTGGCAAGATTCATAGGGAACCATTCAGTAAGGTAACCCTATAAGGTTTCTAAAGGATGAATCTCAAGATATTTATAAATATTCGTAGCTAAAGTTCTTCATTAAAAGGTACAATCATTTTTAAATTTGTTTGATATTACTAACTTTCTTATGTTTAGGGTTTTGAATCATAAAGATTCTTGTTAGGGTGATTAATCAAATATTCTTGTTAGGGTGTTTAATCAATAGATTAAATATACCATTGTCATATTATCTCTTACCATTTGTTCATTTTGGTGAAACCCTAGCCTTTAGGGTTCACTATAAAACCCTAGTCTTTTTGTGCTTAGGTTATGTTAATGTTGAAACATTGGTCTAATTAGGATTTGTTAATAAATTTTATAACATATAATGAAATCCTACCATATTGATGTTTAGGGTTTTGGTAGTGTTATGATAAAACCCTAGACATTTTAGGTTTTGTTGTTGATATCTAGGTTATATGATGAAACCCTATATTTTTAGGGTTTGGTGAATTAGGGTTTATGACAAACCCCTTATAATAGTTAATATAAAAACCTAAGAAAGAAATCCTAGGTATATGTGCTTTAGTATGAATGGAACCCTAGCCTAGTCAAAATTGTTGTATATATAATTTGGGAGTTTGATGTTTGTATCTAGGGTTTTTGATAAAATATTAGTAAAATATTAATATAAGGAAATAATAATGAAACCATAGATATGAAATGCTAGTATGCTAACTTGACTTTATTTTTTATTCGTGAAATCTAGGCTTTGTAACAAAACCCTAGTAGAGGTTGACATGAATTTCTAGGGCTTAATATTGAATCCCTAGATGTAATTATTTCTAATTTGATTTAGTTGCTAATATCTAAATTTTTAAGTCTAGATGATGAAATCTAGGGTTTGTGACAAAATCCTAGCAAAGTTGTTGAAGTTTGTAATATAAAACATGCAACCCTTGTTGATTGTAAACCCAACTAGGTTTAGGTTTTACATGTCTAAAGTTGGTTTTCTTATTCAAAGTATTAAATTCTCCCATTATGATAAATTTCTAACCCTATTTTGATATAGTTGACTTCATGATTCTGTATATTTATACTTGGTTGTACCTGTTGTTGAAGATTTGAAGGTACATAATCTTCAAACATGTTGAAGATGTTCATATTTGAAGATGACTGTAAAACGAGAGTTGTAAGAATGATGATGACATAAAAGGTGAATAAATGACCTTGTTACCATAAGAAAGAATGGTGTTCCTAAAGAAATGAAGCTGTGAAAGGTTGAAGTTTCTCTGATGTTATGATAAAGAACCTATAAAAATTAAGCTATTGATCTCCCTAAGTTGAGAGGGAGCTCGGATGAAATAAAGTGTATATATCCTTGAGAGGGAGGGAATAATATGACAACTATAATAAAGGCCTTGAGGAAAGAATAAAGATCATGTTTGAAGCATTACAAATAGATATTTGTGAGTGGCAAAGTTGTAAGCAAGACTTGATGTTCCGAAAGAAATGTGAAGTTTAAGTTTGGTGTTGTTATAGAAGTCAAAGAATAAAGTTTCTGACGAAGATGTGTTTGGATAATATGATGATGATCTAAGTAGCATCAAAATGATTGAGGACCTAGAAGGTTTATGCTATATATATATATATATATATATATCTAATTTTATTACTAATTGGGGTTGTGATTGTTCAGGATCTATCCATGCAAAGGTTGAACATTTTGAAGCATGTTTGGACTAGTGGATAAATATAATTTAGTTAATAGGAGAGATGAAGCATATTGGGGCAACCAAATGCTTGAGAGGACATCTGGTCAACCTATGATGATGTCTAGATCCTGTGGTAGGGAGGGTATCATTAGTCTTATGGAGCTCTGAACTTGGATACAATACCTAGATCCCTAGGTTGGTGTTAGAGTTGAAGCTTGATGGTACCTATAGTGGTTGAAGCTTGGAACACACCTTAGTCCCACCTAGTTAGATACCTTGGTCAAGTAATCTAGCATGTAGCACTATGTGTGCCATTGTGACTCTACATAGAAAATTTCATTTTAAGTTCATCCATGTACCTATGTATGTATGTAATTATGAATATCTCACTAGTTAAGAGGGAGCATTGAAGAATTTAACTAGTGTTATTCTTCATAATTAAATAATTTTTCAAAAGAAAAGAATCTTTTATTGTAAGAGAAAATTTGACTTATTAAAGCATGTGTTTCATGCTTGGTTCATTGGTCAATAGGTCAAAGCACCCATTGAGTGCTTTAGTATTTTTGTTGAGTCATAGTCAAAATTCATTATGTAAGAGACCCTTCGTGGGCTCATTATGTCAAACAAAGAAAAAGTCTTTATGTCAAAGTTATTTCTTGTCCTCCTCCATCAAGTCAACTTTTCCCCCTATCAAGTAGGCCTCTCCTACTATTCACGTATCCTCAATAAAACAGGAAAAAATATCTATTTATAGCAAGTGAACTTGACATAGTTTGTGATGTGACAAGCAATTTCGATCTAAAATAATTCGATGAGAAAGAAGCGTGTGAAGTAGCCTGAAGGAGCATAAAAATGACGATGAAATATGTATCATTTTTTCACACGTGTAAGAGGAACAACTTACCATAAAGTTATGATGTATTGCAAGGCCGAGGGTATAGAGAAAAGATAAGAGACTGAAAAATTGCAGAAGAACAAAAGGACGAAGTCTATTGAATCAGCTGAAAAATATTGATTTTTCTTTGTTGAATTGAAAAGGTTGACTTGATGGATGGAGGAAAAATTTTGTCACGGTCAAAAAGGTATTTGTTTGTCTCATTTTGATTTGGTTCTACTAATAAAGAGTTTCACTAGGTTTTCCCCTTCTTAGGGGTTTAACCCTACCTGAGTGCCTATCTCGAGTGTCTTTGTGATCTTTTGGTTTGGAATTTGTCTTGAGGATAAAAAAAACATAATAACAATAATGAAGAAAAAACTAAATAATCACAAGAAATTGTCAAGGTATAAGAGAAATCCAGCAAAATAACCTATTCTGTATATTGCCCTAGATTTCTCAACACCAACAAGCTAGTAGTGGGGGTTTTTTGTGTTTTTCTTGTACTATATGCAGTATTTAAATTCTCTTTACCCCTACCCTTTTTATATTTTCCTCGGCTCATCCAGTACCAACATCCTCTAAATCTAGTGAGGCAGGAAACCCACTAAATTGGACGTGCCGGTTCCTACCTCTCGTCTTACGGCTCTTGTCTCTCTGTGTTCTTAGGATGCTTTGACATTGTAGAAAAGGAAATATAAACAAACATCTAACCAATCAAGACCTAGTTCCTTGGAACCTTCCCGACAACAATGCTAAAAATAGTGGGCAATTTAATTTCTTAAATTTTTGCTAATTAAATTATTGACCAGGGCTCGTAAGCTTACAAGGTGCCAAGAAAATATATGAAAAAATAGAGTTGACTAATTCCAAATCAAAATTAAATACAACATTCTACTATAGACACACTTTACAAGAAATTAATTGAACATAGAGTCACCCTTTACATTCCCCATAAACAAAAGAATAAATAATAATTTAAAATATAATCCCATTCATCAGCGTCTTAAAGGTGCCTAGCAAGTTCAATAATTCCTGCAACCCAACAAGCAAATGAAAAGATCACACTGTATTGAAAAGAACAATTCACGTAACACAGAATCCTAGGGTATTTCAACTCCCTATGGATTCCATGGGTTGGTAACTCTCCACACTAAAGGCCGAAAAACCATTCCACATGAAATATCTTAACACACAAAATTTAGGAACAACTCTAGAAATAATTAAATATGTTCTACACAAATACATCAAAATGAAACAGAATATACATTCTAGTAAATGCTAATAACACTGCATGTGCATCCCAAATTAGGGGGGCCTCACTAACTAGGAGAAATGTAGAAATAAAAGATTTAATTCGCATTTGAAACAGCAAAAGAGCACTTGCATTAATTCTCAAAGATAAGTTATAGATTACAAAGTCTTTGTTCACGAATTATGTGTGCCATAAAAATCTTCTATTATGGTGGCTAACACAACTAGGGTTGATTACATCAATATATAGAGTTCAAAATATCCAACAAAAAGGACCGAGAAACCCAAAATAGAGTCCTCGACCTCATCCCAATGTTATAGCCATGCTATTGATTTATACAAAATAATAGGTGGACCATAACCATCCAACCAGATTATTACATTTAAAATTACATTCCCATATAAGAATATTTTATGTTAAAACAAAAATAAGATCTTGATTTGCATCAATCCTCATGGTTGAACTGTTCATTAGGCATGAATATCAAAATTGAGAATAATTGTATGTTTGTAATGACTTCTTGCTTTCAGTATTTCAACTTAATTTGCATATCTTATGCATTTCTAGTAACTCACTTAGCAGCTACTAGTTCTGTAACCTATAGTAAGAGATGCAATGCCCAAGGTTAACCAAGAAAACAAAATACACCAAAAACACAGACTTAATTGATGAGAAAATGCACTTAATGATAAATAATCACCTTAGTAAACTCACTACTAGGGCCACAAGATTAACATAAATAGTGATAAAGCATAAGAAAAAGAAAGGATAAAACAGAAGATGATTGGCAAAAATGTTTCCAATATATGCAATAGATGGTTCAAAATTGAGACTCATCACATGGATCCCCAAATGTGTCATGGAAAAAATAAGAAGAATTTGCACAAACTTCCTTTGGGAGGGGATGCAGGAACATGGGGTGCTACCTTATATTAAATGGGATAAAATAGCAATGTCAATGCTCCTAGGAAACTAGGGACTGAAGAATATTTTCTTATTCTCAAAAGCCTTGGCAACTAAATGTGGATTGAGGTTTCTCTCGACGCAAAGATTATGGACATCAATAATCACACAAAAATACATTGCTCCAAGTTTGTTGGATGATTGGATAAGTAGGGTGGACAAACCAATGGCCAACATATCTATGATTTAGAGGTCTTTCCTAAACTCTTTTGATCTCATTGGCAATGGGATAGCATGGAGGGTAGGCAAAGGTGACAAAGTGAGACTTGGCCTTGATCCATGGCCTGGCAGTGGATAGGGGAATTTTTTGCCCCTCCCTCTAACCAAATTTCTAAGAGAGAGAGAATTTTCAAAACTTGCTCATATTTCCAGCCCTACAAATTCATCGATTTGGAACCAAGGATGGTTATCTTCTAAATAAATGGGATTAGAGGGGGACTTCAAAGAAGTGTGACAAGGCTACCTACAAACTTTTTCAAATTTCCATATAAGATTGACAGATAGAGACAAACTAAACTAGAGTATATACCCTACAGGAAACTACACCCCCAAGCTTGGATATATCTCCCTAATGGATTGTAGAGTTTTAGTAGATCATAGATGGTGGTGGAAATCAGTTTACAAATTCAAGTGCCTTGCTAAATCAAAATTGGTCATGTGGTGTCTAATGGAGAAGGAGGTCCTCTTTACTATTGTCTAATACTCCTCCTTTGGTTTTGACATATACCTATGCAATCTTCTCATTGCATGCACAATGTATGGTCTAGTACAAACCATTGCATAAATAAAACTTCCAACTACATTGACATATGGATCAGGGACATGTCCTCTTACTATTCCCATGTCTTAGGACATTGATCCATAGATAAATTTCTACCTCCAGGAATAGGGACCTTTATTAATTTATATCCTTATATATTAAATCTCTACAATATTCTATCGACATACTTCCTCTAATTTAACTATAGTTTCATGTTTGCTCAATTTCTTCTAGTTTCCATGTCCAAAATGAAATTTTCAGCACCACAATCCTTCATGTCAAATTTAGAGGATAAATGAGTTTTAGATTCCTATATGATTTCCTTATCATTTATAATCAGTAACATATAATCCACATACAAGACCAGATAAATATGATGACCACCAACTAATTTGAAATACACAATGATCTGTTTTTCTCTTTATGAAGCCAAGTTCCAATATACAAGTATCAATTTTTAATACAATAGCCTTGGTGATTGTCTTAACCCATATAGATATCTTTTTAGTATGCATAACAACTCTTTATTTCTTTCTTTTCATAGTAAAGTCTTCTATTTGCTTCATGCAGATTTATTCTTCCAAATCCCCATGTAGGAATGTTGTCTTTGCATCCAATTTTTTCTATTTAAAAATCAAAAGCAACAACAACATATAAAAGAAATTTAATAGAAACTAACTTGGTAACATGAAAAAAAATAATCACCAAATTCAATTACCTCTACATAAGAATAACTTTTTGCTACTAAATGAGCTTTATATTTCTCAACTCTACCTTCTGCATTCAACTTCTTTTTAAACGCCCATTTGTTGTCAATGGGATTTCTTCCAATGGGAAATTTGACAAAAGATTCTAAGCCTCATTCTTATCCAAATTTGCCATTTTTCAACCATAGCCGTTTCCCAAAGTTTGACATCCTCTGCATCCATTGTCTCCCTAATAGTTTCAGTATCATCATCAATAATAAACAAGGAAATAATTGAACAAAAATAAGGCGGAATATACATTTTTGGGTCTCTTCTTTCTCAAATTGATCTCCTCAATACCAAAGTATGTGGTTCTTCTTTTTCTTATTTCTATTATTTTGTAAAGTATAATTTAGCATCCTTCAATTCAACTTCTAATTCTTTTGGTTCTTTATCCCTTGATAAGACTTCATGTTCGATAACTTCTTTGATTTCTTTAAATACCACATCTCGACTATACACGATCTTAGTTTCTAGGTTCCAAATCTTATAACCTTTCAAACCATATTTGTATCCAATAAATATAAACTTTTCAACTTTCTTATCTAGCTTATTTCTATTCTTATTTGGAACCTATACATAATTATTACAGCTAAATACTTTGAGATGTTTAAGAGAGGTTTTCTTACCAGTCCATATCTCATGTGGAGTATTCTCATACAACACTAATGAAGGTGATCTATTTATGACATAACACATATTGTTCACTACCTCTGTCCACAATTTTTGTCTTAACCTAGCACCATTGAGCATGTTCCTTGATTTCTCCATCAATGTTATATTCATCCTTTTTGCAACACCATTTTGTTGAGGTAGCTTAAATTTTCTTCTTTATGTTTTTTCCACAAAAGCCTTAAATTATTTGAATTTGTCAAAGATTTTAGATTTCTTATCGAGGAAATAAATCCATGTATTTCTTTAAAATTCATTTATAAATGAGACATGGTACATGGATTTACCTAGTGATGGAACTGACATAGGTATAAACACATTATTGTGCACCAATTGTAATATTTTATTTGCCCTCATAGCACTAGAGGAGAACCTTACTCTATTATACTTTCTATATAAGCAATGTTCATAGAAATAAAATCTAGAGAGAAATTAAGCATACCTTCTACCATGCGATTACTATGTTGTACTAAAATTACCTTCTCTTCAATATTTCCTTGTCTTTGATGCTAGAACATAGTATTTTCTCCAAAGAATGTAGGATTTTTTCCTTCTTGAACTTTACTTTCGGGAACAATGAAACTATTGCACCTATCACTAGCAGCGTTTTCAACAACTTATATACAATTCCAACCTAAATTCCCCTCAACAATACCATTTCTCCTCAAACCATTTTGTAAGTATTTGTTTCAAACATTGTTTTTACATTTGCATCACTCATCTTACTTATGGCATCAAAATTTTGGTCAATTTTTGGATGTGTAGAACACTAATAAGTGTTCTAATCCTTCCTCCCATGATCTTCAACATGAATTTTCTTTATCCCATAATTTTGGATGTTGAGTCATCTCTTAGGAAAACATCATCATCATATCTTTTACATGCAAAACCACTCCATATGATGATTCATATGAACTTATGCACTTCAGTCGACTAGTCATACCTCATGACTTACAAATGTATTTAAAGAAGCCAAGTACACATTCCCTCCATCTTAGGAGGTTGTTGCCTTTGTAAAAAGAGCATCATCAGATCCCTTCTCTTTCTCAACAAATTTGGATCTATAGTATTTCTTGTAACACCCTTCTTTTCCACATCTCCAACATATTGTTAAAAACATTCCTAGAGGTTTAAATCTTTCTCTAGGTTTAGACCTCCCACTTGAGGACTTACTTTATTCTAGGAGAACCCTCCCAAACAAGGCATCTGCATTTAGGCTTTCCATGTTTTTCTATTTCATCTCCTCTGATAACAAAAATGAGATTATTTCATTGAAATTTAAAGTAGTTGTATTACCACCTATGAAAACAAGAAAACCATCCCATGAGTCCAATAATTAACACAACAAATTGATACAATTATCTTCATCTAAAATATTAATATCAATAGATAATAACTAATTTACCATAGTATTGTGTTTATTTTTGGTAGCTTGGGAGGTACTCCAATCCCTAGGGTTCAAGG
Source organism: Pinus taeda (assembly GCA_000404065.3). Taxonomy (NCBI): domain Eukaryota; kingdom Viridiplantae; phylum Streptophyta; class Pinopsida; order Pinales; family Pinaceae; genus Pinus; species Pinus taeda. Next base: position 17,219 of record APFE030272637.1, on the reverse strand, counting down.
TTAGGAGGTTGGAGTGCCACAATAGGGCATTGTGGGCTTGGAACCCAAGGTCTGGGCTTTGCACATATCCTAGTAGGTGTGAAACCAAAAGGAGTTTTGGATATGTGATCGATGGAGATGATAGAGGAGGATGAGACAAACCGAACACATCGAAAATCATCAAAATCTTAGTTGTTAATGAGGACAAATTATTTTTGGAAGTTAATGTATGTGGTTGTAGGTTAATTTGGGACAAGAGAGAAGGTCGGCTTGTGTATTTTGAGTGCCCAAATTAGACTTATTGACACCACATGTAGCCCTCATATTTGTGTATAAATTGAGGTGAGTTGAGAAGTCATTTTCACATCCACAAGTGCACAATTTATAAGCAAATAACATCTGAAGTTGAGCCACAGGTCTAGGGAGCCAAAGAAAGGAGGAACAAGGCTAAGTTTTGGGCATATTTGTGACTATTTGTGGGCCGGGTAGAGGAACTAGGAGATCGTAACTTTAGGAAGAAAATATGGGAAGTTTTTATGGTTGTTTGGGGTAGTTCTTGCCTCTATTTGAGGTCCGCAGGGGATTTGCCCAATTACAAGGAGGTCAAGCTCATTCAAGGGAACCTAATGAGGGTTGTGGCACTTGTTTAAGGGAGAAGACCACCCAGATCAGAAAAGCAAGGGAAGCCACAATTGTTTGAGGGCAGTTTGGATTGATTGGAAGGGAGAAAAAGAGGATTGTTTGTTGCCCTAACTAGTCAGCCTAATCTACAGCAATATAACTCTAGATTCGAGGTATGTTAATGTTGTTTTGAAGTTGAATTTGTGCTAGGTGGATTAGGTCCTAGTGTGGACAGATTTGAAGGATTGTAGGAGCCAAGAGGAAGGGTTGACTTGTCATGCTAGAAGCCCTAACCAGTGAGCAAATTCTACAGTGATATTTGGTTTTGGTATTGGGAATATTATGGCATGTTGGAGGGCACTATGATAGTGCCCAATTTGGAGCCTGGTGTGCAGCACTTTGATGAAAAAATGTAGCTGCTAGAGTGGCAGTTGTTGGAGATTAGATTTGGCCAACTAGAGGAGCATATTTGAAAGCCCAAGTTCATCATTAGAGAAGTGACATTCGATGGTGATAGGTGGCAACACTCCTTACCTATGTTAGTCTTCATTGGAGCAGCATAGGAAGACTATAGTGGGAAGACAGTTCCAAAATATTTGAGGAGCAGCAGCGGGAAAAAATCCCTATGTGTTGATGATAGATGGACATATGATCAACTAGAGGGATTATTGTGGAGACCAATTTTAGTGGCCTAAAGGAGTTGGTGCATTGACAAAGGCAGTGTTGTAGATTGGGAATGAAGGACCCACAAGTGTACAAGATATGAAAAAGAAGTTGTGATCGTTGACTACATCAGCTAGACCATCAGATTATCTTGTACCTTGTATTCTTGTACTTGTGCATATTTGAGTGCCATTATCCCTGATACAGGAGCCCTAGCCTATTATATTATGTAGTTGGATTAATATAACGAAGATGGGTTATTGTAAAATATTGTGTATATTTTTTGCACTAGTAAATTCACTATTGTTTATGTTCCGTTGTGCAAAGTAGATTTGTTTTGATTCTTGGTTTGGTAGCTTCAGTGATCTAAGATTCTATACTAGACACCAATATCATGCAAATACAACATGGTATCAGAGCATGTATGAGCTACTTTGAGGGATATTGAATCAAAGTGTGCATAGCAAAGTACATCTTAAGAGGGAGTTGGTCACATTCTAGGTGAAGGGCTCACTACAATGTCGAAGATGTAGGTTGGTCTTCGGTAAGAGGATAGGTTGGAAGGCTTGTCCAACTATAGCCCATGGAAGGAAAGTATCAAGTTGGTATTGCAGGTCAACATGATTTGGGAATTCACCGAGAGAGCCATCAAAAAATTGAATGACCCTAAGTAGCTGGAAGTGTACGAAGAATTGGATATGAAGGCAAGATTAATCATCCTAGATGGTTTCAAGGACTGCCTAATACCTCATTTGTCTCGAAAGAACATTTCACATGAGATGTGGATGGCTCTTCAGAAATTTTTCTAGAATAAGAACGAGAACTGAGTATTGGTATTGGAGAATAAGTTGAAGTCCACTAAGATGATGAAGGGTTAAGGAGTGACTTCATGTCTGGTGAGGTTCTTTCAAGTAAAAGATGAGCTTGCTTTCATCAGTGTGACTATTTCAAATTATGATATGGTGAGGCTTGCTTTGAAAGGATTCACCATGGAATGGAAACCCTTCATCAAGGGGATCATTTCCAAAGAGAAGTTGCCAAACTTGAATAGGTTATGGGAAAACTTCATTCATGAGGAGTTGCGAGACGAGGATATTCATCTAAAGAAGAATGATTTAGATGATGATGTGGCACTTGCAGCATGAATGAAGGGAAAACATAGGGAGGACTTAAGTAAAATCAAGTGTTTCAACTATGGGGAGATGGGTCATTTTTCGATAAAATTTTCAAAGAAGTAGTACGGAGATGACAAGAAGAAGAAAGGGAAGTAGGTCACTGGTGTTTCCACTTCTGCCGAGATAGATCCTCTCACTAGGAGATTGGAAGAGGAGGACTTTACGTTGATCTCTAATTTCTCACATAGTACCATCCATGAGGTTGCATGGTACGTGGACAGTGGGGTGTCCAAGTATATGATAGGATCACATGAGGTGTTCGAGACTCTAGCTGAGTGGGACTCAAAGTTACACATGGTGTTGGGCAACAAGAGTCAGAAGGAGATCTGAGGATCGGGAGTTGTGTCATTTAGGATGGATTCAGGACAAGTGATGTGAGTCCAGGATGTATTGTTTTTCCTAGGGCTCGGATATAGCATGACATTTGTCTCAAAGATCGAGTAGAAGGGGTTTGAGGTCTTGTTCCAAAGTGAGAAGGCAAGACTCGGGCCCAGAGAATCTAGTTCTACAAGTGTTATGTTTGGAATTAGAGACAATGGTCTATATAGGCTGACAGGTAAGTCTTTGGATCATGAGAAGAAGTGGGAGGACCAAGTGCAGGTTCTAGAGAAGCAGGTGCATGTGCATGCTTCAGAGGAGAAGGTACATGTTTCAAAGATGAAGACCCAGATTATATAGGTTCAGAGGGAGTCTTCAAGTTCAAAGGGGGGACTTTGCAGCCCAAGAATAGTGTGTGGTCAGTGGGGAGAAAGGGTGCTCCTACAACTGTCAATAAGGAATCATAGAGAGAGTGGAAGAAATTTCAGACGAAGAAGAAGCATGAGGTTTCCATTGATAGTGACACTTCTGAGAGAGGCACATTCCATGCTACATGGATTGTTGTAGTTGTGGGCACCAAGAGTTGGCCGAGTGTTGTCAGCAGTGATGATGATGACGAGTTTCTTCCTAGTCTTAGAAGTACCTCCCTCGCTAAGAGGGTGTGTTGATTTTTGGTATATTAGGAGGTATTCCAAGCCCTAAGGTTTGGTGTTTGGAGGTTACAGCGCCACAATAGGGCATTGTGGGCTTTGCACCCAAGCTGGTGGGTGTGAAACCATGAGGTGTTTTGGACATGTGATGGATAGAGATGATAGAGGATGAAAAGAAAAACTGGATGCATCGAAAACATTCAAAATTTTAGTTGTCCATGAGGAGAAATTGATTTTTGAAGTTAATGTATGTGTTTGTAGGTTAATTTGGGACAAAAGAGAAGTTTGGCTTGTGTATTTTGAGTGCCCAAATTAGATTTATTGACACCACATGTAGCCCCCATATTTTTGTATAAATTGAGGTGAGTTGACAAGTCATTTTCACATCCACAAGTGCACAATTCATAAGCAAATGACATCTGAAGTTTAGTTGTAGGTCTAGGAAGCCAAAGCAAAGAAGGACGGGGCCAAGTTTTGGGCACATTTCTAACTATTTACGAGGCCAAGTAGAGTAACTAAGAGGTCACACCTTCATGAAGAAAATATGGGGACTTATTATGGTGGTTTGGGGTTGTTCTTGCCTTTGTTTGAGGGCCACAAGGGTTTTGTCTAATCGCAAGGAGGTCGATCTCATTCAAGGCAGTGTAATGAGGGTCGTAGAACTTGTTTAAGGGAGCAGACCACCTAGATCAGACAAGCAAGGCATGTCGCATCTATTTGAGGGCATTTTGGAGTGATTGGATGGGAGGAAAAGAGGATTTTATATTTCCCTAACCAATCAGCCTAATCTACAACAATATAACTCCAAATTTGAGGTATGTGGATGTTGTTTTCAAGTTGAATTTGTGCTAGGTGGATGAGGTCCTAGTGTGGACAGGTTTGGAGGATTGTAGGAGCCAAGAGGTAGGGTTGACTTGTTATGTTAGAATCCCTAACCAGTGGCAATATTCTACAGTGATATTTGGTTTTGGTATTGGGCATATTATGGTATGTTGGAGGGAAGCATGATAGTGCCCAAGTTGGAGCTCGGTATGCATCACTTTGATGGACAAAATTAGTTGTTAGAGTGGCAGTTGTTGGAGCTCATGTTTGGCCAACTAGAGGAGCAGAATTGATAGCTCTACTTCATCATTAGAGAATATACATTTGATGGTGATAGGTGGCATCCCTCCTACCCTATGTTAGTCTTCATTGGAGCAGAATAGGAAGACTATAGTGGGAAGATAGTCCCAAACGAGTTGAGGAGAAGCAGTGGGCAGAAGTCCTTGTGTGTTGGTGATAGATGGACTTATGATCAGCTAGAGGAGAGATTGTGGATACCAAGTTTAGTGGCCTAAAGGAGTTGATGCATTGATAGAGGCAGTGTTGCATATTGGGAGCAAAGGACCCACACATGTATAGGATATGACATAGAATTTTTTTATCATCAATTACATCAGCTAGATTATCTACCTTGTATTCTTGTACTTGTGGATATTTGAGGGTCACTATCCTTGGTACGAGAGCCCTAGGCTCTTGTATTATTCATATGGATTAATATAACGAATATTAGGTTATTGCACAATATTGTGTAAAAAGTTGTGTATATTTTGTGCACTATTATATTTACTGTTGTTTATATTTCGCTACGCAAAGTAGCTTTGTTGTGATTCTTGTTTTGGTAGCGTCATTAATCTAAGATTCTATCCTAGACACCAAGTTCATAGAAATACAACATATTGAAGGTGTTTAGATGCTTTGTCACTGATCATTCATCCTTAGGGTATATAACGTTTTCAACAGGAACAATTAGTTCACCAAGGACTTAGACTAATACAAATCCCCTAACTTGTTCAACATTACCTGTTGAAAAGTGTAACTAAGTTTGGTCTTCATAATGACATATGTAATTTTGTTTTTATGTAATTGATGAAAAGAAGAAAAATAAAATTATTATTGTAATACTTGTCTCATGGGTTTCATGAGCAAGAAATTTTATTTTTAGTAATGGCTCCCATTCTGAGCCTCTAGGTTTCACCATCTAGTCATAAAAGTCAAATTGAGTCAACGTTATGTATGAAGGGCCCTTCTTGGGCATGTTACACTTTGTATGAGTCATTAAATAAGTATGAAAGCCATATAAGACAAGCACAAGACCTCTCCTTCAAGTCAGCTTCAAGAAGAATAATAATAATCTTCACAAAGAGACATGTCGGTTCACCCTCATCAAGTAGGCTTATTATAGGCTTCAACCACTATAAATAGGGCAACTTAGCATCATTGCAGGTAGAGATTTTTAGTCAAGGTCTACAATTGAAATAAGTGTGAAAATGTTATCAAATAAGCCTTATAACCAGTGAGGAGGAGGAAAGGAGTACCAAGGAATTTTGGCATTGGTTTGAGACTATTTCTTGGGAAAACAACTTCACACGTGTGGCAGAAACTAGGGTTTCTACAGTGGGTACATTTGTTATAATAAAGGACATGAAAATGATCTCCAAATCTGTCATATTGATGATCGAGTTCATCTAGAGAAGCTTCCAAGTATAGCGAATGAAGGAATCACCTCCAAAATTGTCTCTACTCCTCACATGTGTGGTATTATAGTAGTACGAGGTGCAGATCTGTGGAAAAGAGCTTGAAGTTCCAGGGTAGCCCAGAAGTGCAGAAGAAGGAGACGTTTGGCTTGCATTGACTTGTGCAAGGAAAAGAAGCAACAAAGAGAAAGAACTTGTGTCTTGGTGTTGGAGTGGAAAATAAATCAAGGGCTTGTTCTTAGTATTCGTCAATTTAAGTCTCTATAAGAAGAAGAACTTGTTCGGGCTTTCCTCTCAAGTGGGAGAGGTTTTGGCCCTGGATAATCACCTACATTCTGTGTCTCTTGTCTCTTTATGGTTTATGCATTGGTAATTTTTTTTATGAATGAACACTATGATAAAAAAAGTTAAAGAAGATCCTAATCTAAGAAGTAAAAATCATTCACAAGAAGTTATCTAATAAAGAGAAATCATCTAACTTCAATGCCCTAGATTTCTCAACAATACCTTCCCTGTAGCTTCTCCTGAAATATTTAACAATATTGAATCTAAGAGACAACCATATTGTTCTTTTTACCTTTCAATCCAACCTCGTCAGTGCAATAAATGGATCCACAATAATTGTTGGGTTGTGTTATATTCTTTCCACGACTAACCTACGTAGTGAACTGGGGGGTTAGAGGGGGCGCGAAGCCCCCCCTTCGTTGCACCGATTGCGCAGCGTGGGGGTCATAGGGGGGGTGGTAGCCCCCCCTGTCCGGGGGGTTTGAGGGGGGCGGGGTAGGCCCCCTCTACAGGGTTTGGGGCAGCGCCCCGAGAAATTTTTTTTTGGACCCTATATTAGGTTGGGCGAACCTACCTATGGTTTTCGGTCCATGGTTTTGGACGCGATGGTTTTCGGTCCTTGGTATTGGATGCTTCGGCATGTATAAATATGTATTGTAACATTGAAAGGA